>JAQQST010000022.1:2969288-3004583 GCA_028646485.1 Cryptoprocta ferox | reverse complement strand
AGAAAGAAAAGGAAAGAAAGAAAGAAAGAAAGAAAGAAAGAAAGAAAGAAAGAAAGAAAGAAAGAAAGAAAGAAAGAAAGAAAGAAAGAAAGAAAGAAAGAAAGAAAGAAAGAAAGAAAGAAAGAAAGAAAGAAAGAAAGAAAGAAAAGAAAGAAAAAGAAAGAAAGAAAAAGAGATGGAGAGAGAGAAAAGGAAGGAAGGAAGGAAGGAAGGAAGGAAGGAAGGAAGGAAGGAAGGAAGGAAGGAAGGAAGGAAGGAAGGAAGGAAGGAAGGAAGGAAAGGAAAGGAAAGGAAAGGAAAGGAAGATGCCCCAACTCATCACCAAATCAGTATTAACTTGATTCGAAAACCAAACAAAGATTCCACTAAAAAGGAGAATAATTCTTCGTGTTATGTATCTACCTCTCTCTCTGACCTTCCCCTGCTCATGCTGTCTCTCTCTCTCTCTCAAAAATCAATAAAAATATTAAAAATTAAAACATAAATAAATGAGGTATGTTTCCTCATTTAAAAAAAGGATACAAAAATTCTGAACAAGATACTAGCAAATTGAACTCAACAGTAAATTAAAAGTATCATTTACCATGATTCCTGAGCTGCAGGTGTGGCTCAACATTCACAAATCAATTATCATGATATACCACATTAATAAAGGATAGGATAAGAACCATAGGATCCTATCAATAGACGCAGAAGTATTTGACAAAATACAGCAGGTTTGATAAAACCCTCGACAAAGTAGGGATAGATTGAACACTCTTCAGCCTTATAAAGGCCATGTAGGAAGACCTATAACTAACGTTATTCTCAATGGAGGAAAAACTGGCAGCTGTTTCTTTATGGTCAGGAAAAGGGCAGGCACGTCCACTCTCACCATTACTATTTAACATAGTAAAAGAAGATTTAGCCTCAATAGTAGTTCAACAAAAGCAATCAAAGGCATCCAAACTATCAGGAAAGAAACCAAATATTCACTATTCACAGTCAACGTGAAACTCTATGTACAAAACCCAAAGAGTCCACCAAAATATTGACAGGACTAATACATGAATTTCCAAAGTCACAGGATAAAAAAAAAACTAAATTACATAAGTCGTTTGCATTTCCAAAAACCAATAATGAAGAAAAAAAAAACAGGGAGTTCATGACTTGAGCTGAAGTCAGACACTTAACTGATTTAGCCACCCAGGTGCCTCTCATTTGCCATTTTTCAATTTTTTTGTGTTAGATAATGTTTAATTTCCTGCTTGATTATTTCTTTGACCCAATGACCCTGAGGTTTGTCAAGAGCATGTCATTAAATAGAGTGAATTGCTAACCTTTATATGGAAGAGAGTAATTTCAAACATATATCCAAGAAATAACTCATTTCCAAAATATATGAGGAACTTTTCTATATATGTATATGTGTGTATAGTTAATATATAGTATTATATAAGTATTAATACTGCTAATAATATAGTGACGATGATATTGATGATAATAATGTTAATGATAATATGATGATGGGGATGATAAACAGTAATAATAAAACCTGTTAGAAAAAATAAAAAGACTGTGAGTAAACAGTTTTTCAAAGGTATACAGACATCTGACAGGAATATGAAATGGTGCTCAACATAAGACCCAGAAATTCAAATAAAAATGGCAATGACCTATCACCTTACCCTGTTATGATGCTAAACTAATGACAATATATGTTGGAGAGATATGAAAAGGGATCCCTGATACATATTATGGGAATGCAAATTAGTACAGAAATTAATGAATACAGTAAGAAATGTAGTCAAAAATTAAAAAATATATAGAACGAATGCATGTTTTAGCAATTCTCCTTTGCTATGTATAAAAATAAACTGTCGGAGTATCTGGATGTCTCAGTTGGTTAAGTGTCTGATTGTTGATTTCTGCTCAAGTCATGATCTCATGGTGATAAGATAGAACTTCATCTTGGACTCTGCACTTGGACTCTCTTTCTCTCTCCCTCAGCCTCTCCCCCTCACTTCCATCTCTCTTAAAATATTGTTATCAGGATTTTGAATAGCTAATTCCACAAACATGGAGAAAGATTTGAAAACAACCTAAATGCATATTGATGGATGAAATGATAATGTGGCATAAACATTCCACAGTATTCAGTCGTATTCAAGAAATGGTAGTCAGCCTTAGAAAAAAGAAGGAAATACATGCTGTTTTTGACAACACAGATGGACCATGATGATGTTATATCTCTGGAAACATTCCAGACACAGAATAATCAGTATTACATGATCTCAATGCATAGTATATGGAAACTAAAACAATCATTTCATTGAATGGAGAATAGAGTCGTGAATACCAGGCACTGGGTCAGGGGACATATTGGGAGATGATATATTTCCTTGTACAGTTTAAGCTATGTAAGAAAACAAGACCTGGGGGTTTTCTTTACACCACAGCACCTGTAGTCACTGTATAGAATAGTTTACAGTATGATACTGTGATATATATGTAAAATTTGCAGCGAGTGTATGTTTATATTAAGTGAGCTCAACACTCACACACACACACACACACACACACACACACACACACACACACAGAATAATAATAAAGTAAACGGGGGAGACTATGGGAGGTGATGGATCAATCTGGAGTCTTGTTGATGCTGGTGTGATTGCACAAGTATTTATCTATTCCCAAATTGCACAAGTGTATATCTATTCCCAAGCTCATTGAAATTAGACATTGTACAATTTACCTGTCAACAGTACTTCAATAAAATGATCTTTTTAAAAATAATTTTAACAACTGAGTGTGTTGTTTATTTCCCATATATTTGTGTGTTATCCATTTTCCTCTTGTTATTAATTCCTTATTTCATTCCATTTGGATCAAAGAGATTCTTAAAATCATTTGTAATTTATTGGGCTTGTTTATACTTGTTTTGTGACCTAATATGATCCGTTATGGAGGATATTGCATGTGTATGTAGAAGAATGTTTATTCTTTACTGCTTGGTGGAAAGTTATGTGTTACGGCAATTTCATAGTTCATTTCAAGTCGGCTCTTTCCAAATTGTCTGTGTGGAATTTCTGTTTATTTCAGCCTAACACTATTATTGTTTTGATATTAATTCCTCCCTTAATATCTGTCAATATCTGCTTTATATTTTTAGAAACTCCATTTTGGAGTATTTATCTACATGTAACTGTTATATATTCCTGTAGGGTTGATCATGTTATCATTATATAATGATGTGCTTTGTGTGCAAAATCAGTTTTTTTACTTATTGTCATTTCTGATATGGGTATAGAACCCACTGCTTTGAATTACTTTTTGAATAAAATATGCATATTTCATTTTTCATTTCTTGTTTTTCCTTGTAAATCCAAAGTGAGTCCTTTATAGATAGCATTTTTTGAATCCATTTTGCTACTCAATAACTTTTGCATGAAAATTTTCATCCATTTACATTAAAAGTAATATTTTGGGCACCTGGGTGGCTTAGTTGGTTAAGTGATTTGTTCTTAACTTCAACATGATTCATGTGTTTGAGCCCTGCATCGAACTTCATGCTGACAGTTAGGAGCCTGCTTGGGCTTCTCTCTCTCTCCTTCTCCCTCTCTGCTCATTCCTTGCTCACTCTCTCTTTCAAAATAAATAAACATACAGAAATGTAACTATTGATAGGTAAGGTGTTAATACTGCCAATAAGTATTTTCTTGACGTTTTACGGTTTCTTTGTACCTTTTTCCTCTAGCTGTCTTCCTCTGGTCGTTTTTTATATTTATAGTTTCTTTTTCAAACTCTTTCTACTATTTAGATATTTATTTCTTTGTGGTTACCACAATATGTTTGCAAAATATCTTGAAATTTTAAAATCTTTTTTTATTGGTGACATTTGTTCAGTTATATTCAAAAACTCTACACTATATCCCATCCATCACTTTTTTTTTGCATGTAGTCAGAATTTGCTTATTTCTACTTTTATTATTAAAACAAATTTCCCTTAATTTTTACAATATGGTTAAAGTAGTGTATAAAAGTCTATAATATGATTTAGAATACTTCATTTTCTTTTCAAAAATTTAATTAAATTTTGTATTTTGGAGAGAGAAAATGTGAGCAGGGGAGAGAGGCTGAGGGATACAGGGAGAAAATCATAACCAGTCTCCATCCTCATTGCAAACATCAGTGCAGGGCGTGATCCCATGACCCTGGGATATATTAATTCCTACATAAGGAAAGTGGAAGAATTCAAATAAGAAACTCATCTTTACACACAATGGACAACTAAGCCAAGAGTGTCAGAAGAAGGAAATTACCTGTATAAGAACAGAAATAAATTTGAGTCCTTCCACTTTCTTAATTTTTATTTCTATTTTAATTTAATATAATTTAAATAATTTAATTTATTTTTTTAGCTTGAGAGAGCAAAAGAGAGCATGAATGGTAGAGAGGTGCAAAGGGGGAGAGATGGGGGGGAATAGAGGGGAGAGAGTGATAGAGAGAGAGACAGGGACAGAGAAAGAGAGAGAGAGAGAGAGTGAGTGAGAGAGAGAGAGAGAGAGAGAGAGAGAGAGAGAGAGAGAGAGAGAGAGAGAGAGAGAATCCCAATCAGGCTCCATGCTTAGTGCAGAGCTGACATGGAACTCAATTCCACAACCCCAGGATTATGACCTGACCCAAATACAAAAGTAGGATCCTCAACCAACTGAAACATCCATGTACCCCTATATTCATTTATATGGAAATAAATAAATTTATATAGACATAAACTTCCTTTAACAATGGATGGTGCTAATCCCATCGGTAATGGTGTGCGTTGTGTTTTTGTTTTCATTATTTGAAGATATTGATTCTGTTTCAATTTCTTCATTGACACACTGGTTGTTAAGGATTATGTTGTTACATTTCAACATGATTGTATGTTTTCCATCTTCCCTCTTGCTGATGATTTGCAAATTCCTATGACATGTTCGAAAAGATAATTGGCATTATTGTAACACTCATCAATACATAAAGACCTTTTCTAATGCTTGGGATATCTTTTGACATAGACATTATTTTACTAGGCATGAAGAGACACACTGTTTTTTAGTTACCGTTTGTATGCAATACCTTTTTCCATCCTTTCCCGTGAACCAATATGGTTGTTAATAAAATTATTTCAAATTAGTTAACATACGGCGTGGTCTTGCTGTCACAAATAGAAACCAGTGATTCATCATTTACATATGACAGCCAGGGCTCACTCCAAAATGTGCCCTTCTTAATGCCCTTCACCCATTTAACCCGTTTCCCCACCAACCTCTCTTCCAGGTATCCACAGTTGCACTCTATATTTAAGTCGCTTATGGTTTGCCTCCGTTTCCATTTTTATTTTATTTTTCCTTCCCTTACCCTAAGTTCATCTGTTGTTTTTTTTAATTTCCCATGTGATTGAAGTCATATGATAACTCTCTTCCTCTAACTGATTTACATTGTTTAGCATATTACGCTCTAGTTCTATCCATGTTGTTTTAAATGGCAAAGTTTCATTTTTTTATCGCTAAGTAGTTAGCAGTTGTAAAAATAAATCTACTATCTTCTGGAGTCAGTATACTGTAGGACATATAAACTATTAGAATTTTTATTTAAATTCAATTCAACCAACTTAAATGGAATATTAGTTTCAGGTGAACATTATGGTGATCAACACTTCCATACAATTCCTGGTGCTCATCCGAAAAAGTGAACTACTGTATCTCCATCACCATTTTATTCTATATTCCTCCAACTTTCACTCTGGTAAACATCATTTTTCTTCCTGCCATGTTAAGAGCATTTCTTAGTTTGCCTCTCTCTTTCTCTTTCTTTTTATCCACCTTTGCTCCTTTCTTTCTTCCATTCGACATTTGAGTGAAATCATGTGGTATTTGTGTTTTTCTAAATTACTATTTTCATTTAGAGTAATGCTCACTTGCTCCATCCATGTCCTTGCAAATGACAAGATGTCATTGTTTTATGGCTAAGTGTGTACACACACACACACACACACACACACACGCACACACACACACACACGCACACTCCACATATTTATCCAATCACCAGTCAATGGGCTCCTGGCATATTTTCATAGATCGGCTAGAGTGGATGCATGCTCTTATAAATATAGAGATGGATATATATCATACTTACTTTGAATAGAAATGGAATAAACATTCTAATTAAAGGACATAAGGTGTCAGATGTATAAAAACAACAACGATTATCTATATGCTGTCTACATAAGATTCATAAAGTTCATTTTAACCTTAAATACATGCATATTTAAAGTGATGGGATGAAGGAACAATAATCCTGCAAAAATATTTCAAAAGACAGCCAGAGTAGTAACATTTATATTAACATTTTAGACTTTATTCTTTTTACTTTCAAAAAAGTTTATTTAGTTATTTGAGAGAGAAAGAGTCAGGGTGAGGTAGTTTGGGGCAGAGAGAGAGAGAGAGAGAGAGAGAGAGAGAGAGAGAGAGAGAGAGGGAGAGAGAGAATCAGGGCTCAAACTGATGAAATCCTGTGATCATGACCTGAGTTGAAACCAAGAGTCAGACGCTAACCAACTGAGGCACCCAGGCATCCCCACAAAACCCTAGACTCTAAAATGAAGACTGCATGCAACAAGGGACAAATAAAGGCAGAATGTAATAAAAAATTAACAAACCAAAGAGAAGATATAACTTTGTAAATATTTATACACCCAATATGGGAGAACCCAGATATATAAAATGATTAATAACAAACGTTAAAGAGCTAATTTTAATCTTTTAACCCATTAAACATATATTTAACTGAGGAATTTAATCCATTTATCTTTTAAGAATTATTGTTACAAAAGGCATAATATATATCTCTGTGAGTTAATGAATCTTACATGAAACATAGCAGTCTACTTTGTGCTAACAAACTCCTAACTTCAACTGAAGGCAAAACCTACAGGTTTACATTATTTTTCCCATACACTTTATATGTTAATGAACATTAGAGTTTACATAATTTTGAGTTATACATGAATACATATAAAATTCTGTCCAAAAACATTTTTACGCTTTGAAGAAAAATTAAAAAGTTTTATTCTGAGGTCAAAGTGTTTACATACAACCCTGAATATACTAGAGTATTCTGAATTTGACTATACATTACTTTTGGGGTAACTTTTAACTTTCATAGGTTTTCATGCTACTAATTAGTCTATTCTTAGTTTCCACAGAGTGGAATATTTCTTGTAAAGGAAATTTAATGTTGATGAATTCTTTCAGCTTTTTTCCCCCCTAAACCTCTCTGTCTCTAAGACAGCCTCTTTAGCACTTGGTGCTGGGAATACTGGACAGTGACCTGCAGAAGAATGAATTTGAACCACTTTCTTATAGCATAAACAAAAATAAATTCAAAATGGATGAAAGACCTAAATGTGAGATAGGAAACCATGAAAATGCTATCAGAAAAAACAGGTGGCAGTCTCTTTGACTTAGGCTGCAGCAACTTCTTACTGGACATGGGGGCAAGAGAAATAAAAACAAAAATGAACGATTGGGACCTCATCAAGGTAAAACACTTCTGCACAGCAAAGAAAACTATCGACAAAACTAAAATTCAACCGATAGAATGGGTGACGATATTAGAGAATGATATATTGAGTGAAGGATCAGTCTCCAAAAGATATAAATAATGTATCACATTCAACACCCTCCTCCAACATAACCCAGTGAAAAAATGGGCTGAAGATAAGAATGGACAATTTTCTAAAGAAGATATCCAACATTCATCATAATGGAGATACAAATCAAAACCACAATGAGTTACCACTTCAAACCTATTAGAATAGCTAAAATTAATAACTTCAGAAACCGCAGATGTTGGAGACCATATTGAAATAAAATAACCTTTTACACTGTTGGTAGGAGAGCAAACTGAAAAACAGTATGGAAATTCCTTAAAAAATTAAAAATGGAACCACTCTATGACTTTGCAATCAAGCTACTAGGTATTTATCCAAAGCATACAAAAAGGTGATTCAAAGAAGCACATGTAGGCAAATGGGTGGCTCAGGTTGTTAAGCAACCAACTTCAGCTTAGATCATGATCTCATTGTTCATGATTTGCACCCCTGCACTGAGCTCTGTGCTGACACCTCAGGGCCTGGAGCCTGCTTCAGATTCTATATCTCCCTTTCTCTACATCCTCCCCCACTTGAACTCTGTCTCTCTCAAAAATGAATAAACAACAAAAACAATTAAAAACAAAAACAAAAGGGCACATTCACCTCAAAGTTTATAGCAGCACCATCAGCAATAGCCATAGTATGGAAAGAGCTTAAAAGTCTGTATATCAACTGATGAATGGAAAAAGAATGTGTGGTACATGGAATCCTACTTGGTGAACAAGAAGCATGACAACTTGCCATTTGCAGTAATGTGGATGGAACTAGAATGAATTATGCTAAGTGAAATAAGTCAGACAGAGAAAGACAAATATCATATGATTTCTCTCATCTGGGAAGTTTAAAAACACAAAAGATAAACATAGGTGAAAAGAAGGAAAAATAAGTTAAAAACTGATGGGGAAGCAAACCATAGGAGACTCTTGAATACAGAGATCAAACAGGGTTACTGGGGGGAGATTGGTGGGAGAATGGTCTAAATGGGTGATGGGCATTAAGGAAGGCACTTGGGAGGAACACTGAGTGCAATATATAAGTGATGAATCACTGTGTTCTACTCTTGAAACCAACAGCACATTGAATATTACTCACCTGAATTAAAACAAATAAATTAATAGAGGCGCTAGGTGGCTCAGTCGGTTAAGCATTTGATTTTGGCTCAGGCCATAATCTCATGGTCTGTGAGTTTTAGCCCAACATTGGGCTCTGTGCTGACAGCTTGGAGTCTGGAGCCTGCTTCAGATTCTGTCTCCCCCTCTATCTCTGCACCTCTCGCCCTCAAGCTCTGTCTCTATCTGTCTGTCTTTCTCACTCTCTCTAAAAGAAATAAATGTTAAAAAATTAAAAAAGCAAATAAATTAATAAAAATTAACTTTGAACAAATCACCCATAGAAGGACAATTTCTCACCATAATAAATGCCTGATATGAAATATTCATAGCTAGCATCATATTCAATGGTAGAAGACAGCCAACTTTTCCTCTAGTTCAAATCTAAGACAAAACTGGCCTCTATAGTCAATCTTACTTAAAATAGTATTTGGAAGTCCTGCCCAGATCAATGCAACAAGAAAAAGAAACAAAGGTCATGCAAAAGAGGATAATTGTGTCCAGTGATAGAAAATCCCATAGACAGATTAAACGAATAAGAAGTTCAGTAAAGTGAGAGGCACAATATGAAATACAGCAATCACAAGCACTTCTTCAGAGTAACAACTAATACAACATAAGAGAAATAAAGGCAAAGATCCCATATATAATTTCATGTGAAAGACTATATAGTACATAGGAAGAAGGCATCTATTGAAATGAGAGATCTACATACCAAAAATACAGGAAACACTAATACAAGAAATTGGAAGACAAAAATAAGGGCACAGACATTTGTCTTTATAGTTTGGAAAAACTTTTGACAGAAGTGCTAAAACCATGAAAGAATAAAATTACACACCCTTCGATATATAGTCTTTGGGAAAATGGACAACCAAATGCCAAAAAGCAAAATTAGGCCCCAATCTTACACAATAAACCAAAATCAAGTCACAATGGGTTAAAGACATCAATGGAAATCTAATACCAAACACCCCCACCCCCACCCAGAGGACACTGGGAATACTTTCTGAATAAAACTCCATAGCAAAGAAAGAATGATAAAGTAAGAAAAGTCTGATTTTACAATGGGAAGAGGGTATGAATAGACACTTTTCCAAAGAAGACATGCAAATGATCAAAGGTATATGAAAATAAGCTCAACATCACAAGTCATTGGGGAAATTCAAAGAAAAGCTACACTGACATATCAGTTCACTCATGTCACAATACCTATTATCATAAAAGGAAAATATTCAAATCCTGGCAAAGGTTGAAAGAAAACTGTTGGTGGAGATGGAAAGGTTACAGGCATTATAGAAGACACTATAAATATTCCTGAAGAAAGTAAAATACAACTTCCATATAAGCCAGCAATTCCACTTTATGTAATTGAAGAGGAATCATTCTCATGAAGAGATAGTTGCACACCCATGTTAACTGCAAGATTGTTTACAATACATAAACCATAAAAAGGAAGGAAGTGTGTCTCAATAGCTACATGATAAACATAATGTCGCGTATCACTACAGGGGAATATTACTCAGTCATAAAGATTCATGAAGTCTTCTACTTGCAACAACATGGATAGACTTTCAGGACATTAGATGAAGTGAAGTAAGCTAGTCAAAGACAAAGACTACATGATCTCACATCTACATGAACCAACAAGATGAACCTGGACTCTGAATGTAGAAGAGTGGTTGTTTGGATGGAGTACTGGGGGTAAAATTAATGGGGGTCAAAAGACACACATTACCAATCACAAGACAAACAGCTCCTGGGGATCCTTTGTGACTACTTTCAACAATACTGTATTGTGTACTTGAAAATATCCAAAAAAGCATATTTTATATTTCAAGACGTACTCCATGGAAATATATGGCAACTATGTGAAATGATACCTGTGTTATCTAGGTTTTAATACATATATTAAATACACTTTAATATATTAATGTAATTAATATAATTTATATTTATGTATATACATATAAACATATATTATAAATTTATAATTTATATTAAGGCAATTAATATAATTTAATGTATTAAAATCTAGATACATTAATATATGATTAATATCTTATTGTTATTAGATATAATATATTATATATAATATTAATATGCTTTACACACATATGTGTCTGTGTATGTATAATGTATACATATATATGTATATATGCAGTATGTACATATATGTGTATATATATATGGACACCTGTGTTATCTAGTTTTATATATACATAAATAATCTAGATTACTTAATATATAGATTTATGTGTGTGTGTGTGTATACACTCTCCACTGAAACTTATGCAAAGTTATATAGCAATTATATGTCAATAAATTCAGGAGAAAACTAAAATATAGTATGTGTACACACATGTTTGTTTCCAATCAGTATATTTGAGTATTTCCATATAAGAATGTTAATATATTGAGGTCCCTGGATGGATCAATGGATTTAGTATCTCACTCTTGACAGTGCCTCACGTTATGATCTCACGTTCATGATATCAGTGAGAAGCCTCTTTGGAATTCCCTCTCCATCTCTCTCTGCACTAACCTACTCATATTCTCAATCTCTCTCTCTCTCTCTCTCTCTCTCTCTCTCTCTCTCTTTCTCTCTCTCTCTCTCTCTCTCTCTCTCTCTCTCCCTCTCTCAAAAAGTAAAATATAAAAACTTTATTTCAATATATGATGGAGAATCCTGCAAACTCTAATTTAACAATTTTTCATGAAACCTATAGATTTAAACTAAACTAAAAGAAACAAAAAATAAAAAAATGATTTGGGATCTTGAAGAGATAATTCTCTATCCATCAAAGTATGAAAGGATTATTCCATAATACCTAAGGATATTTCCATAATAGCTAAATTATTTAAGTTGGTTGGTGACAGAGATATAAAATATGATAAGGAATGCCCTAATTTATGAGTAAATATGTACTAAAAATTATCACCTTTACTTTTAAAATGAAATTACTTGCAACAAGTATATTGAAAAATGAAAGTGATAGGAGATTAATGTCCAAAGAAGGAAACCTCAACCAGGTTAGATATCATGGATAAAAGAAGCAAACTAAGTGTTTCTGACAATCTCCTGATGTAGTAGAATCAAAGGATTTAAGGCCAGTATAATTTAAGGGCAAGAATTCAGTATGCACACCATAGTGTGCTGTCTCTTTTATTCAATTGCCTTGGTTTTAGAGAATTTTAGGTTTATAGGAAAACAGGAACAGATTTCTCTCATATCACTTTATTTTTCTCAGTATGGCCACCTGTCCCCCCCCCCATTTTTCCTAGGATTCACTTCTTTCCTCAGCGTGTTGCAGTTAGAACTGAAGAGCTGATAATGAGGTAGTAGTAATAACTAAGCATGTAGCAGTAATAACTAAACATGTATGAGGGTTCACTGTTATCCATTTTAAGTACATATGATCCAAATGTGTAATCATATGTGTTCAGCACTAAGGTTGCATACTGACATTTCACAATCTATAAATCCTCAGTGCTTCCCCCCACCAAGGTTTCATTTAAATTTCAGCCAGTTAATTCGCCAAACTCCACACCCGAAAAATGAATAATCCAGTGAGGAAATGGGCAGAAGACATCAATAGACGCTTCTCCAAAGAGGACATCCAGATGGCCAAGAGACTTATGAAACGGTGCTCAATGTCGCTCATCATCCCAGAAATACAAATCAAAACCACACTGAGATACAACTTCAAGCTGGTCAGAGTGGCTAAAATGAACAAATCAAGAAACTATAGATGCTGGTAAGGATGTGGAGAAACGGGCACCCTCCTACACTGTTGGTGGGAATGTAAACTGGTACAGACTCTCTGGGAAAAAAATGTGAAGGTTCCTCAAAAAACTATCAATAGAACTGCCCTATGACCCAGAAATAGTAACTGCTCGGGATGTACCCAACAGTTAAAGAAGTGCTGATGCATAGGGGCACATGTACCCCAATGTTCATAGCAGCACTTTCCACAATAGCCGAATAATGCAAAGAGCCTAAATGTCCAGCAACTGATGAATGGATCAAGAAGATGTGATTTATATATATAATGGAATACTGCATGGCAGTGAGAAAGAATGAAATCTGGCCATTCATAGCATAGTGGGTGGACCTCGAGGGTGTCACGATAAGCAAAATAAGTCAGGTGGAGAAGGACAGATACCATATGTTTTCACACATAGGTCTGAAGGGAGAAACCTAACAGAGGACCATGGGGAGGGGAAGGAGGAAAAAGAGTTAGGGAGAGGGAGACGGGCGAATCATCAGAGGCTCTTGAATACTGAAAACAAACCGAGGGCTGAAGGGGGAGGGGGAAAAAGGAAGGGAGGTGATGGTCATGGAGGAGGGCACTTGTGGGGAAGAGCACTGAGTGTTATATGGAAACCAACTTGACAATAAACTATAAATTTAAAAAAATAAAAAAATAAAAGTTTTTCATCTTCCTCCTACTGTTGAGGTTTAATTTCCTATCACAGTAGTTAAAAAAAGATATTCTGGAGAATTGTTACATTTATCAGTACATAATGACCTTCTTTGATTTTAGCCATTCTTGAGTTAGACATTATGTTACTGAACATGATGATAACCGCTTGCACACTCTTCTGTTTATCATTCATGTAGAATACGTTTTTCAATCCCTTCACTTTTAGCCAAACTATTTTTAATTTTATAAAAGATTAATGAGTCTCTAATTGTGGAATTTAATCCATTTAGCTCTAAGACAATATTATAAGAAAGGAAAACATCTTTTTTGTGTGATTACAGTAAATCTTACATGAGATATCTCATAGCAGTCTACTTCGGCTGATAACTACGTAACACCAATTGCATGTTAATAATTACAATGCTACATAACTTTCACCAAGCATCTTTCATGTTATTGATACCAGAGTTTACATCTTTTTGTTTATGAATGTGGACAAAATGTTCTGTAGATAAACATTTTTGATGAAATGAAAAAAAGATAAAAAGACCTTTGATCTGAGAGCCACAGTGTTAATACACTGTGATACACCCTGGATACACTAGAGTATTCTGAGATTCCTTGTACACTTACCTTGAAGAGTAAGTTTTAATTTTCATATGTTTTCATGTTACTAATGTTTGTTAATTTCACATGGACTATGACACTATCTTCTGTATATAAAATCTGGTATGATGAATACCTTCAGCTTCCGTATGTCTCTGTCGTTTATTTTTAAGTAGTCTCTACACCCAACATGTGGCTTGAACTCATAAATTGAGATCAGGATTCCCATTCTTTAATTACTGAGCCTGCCAGGTACCTTTGTCTCAGCAAGTCTTTGTCTTTCCTTCATTTCTGAGGCTTTGGGCCTCTAATTTTGGTTAACTTGTTGTCAGTTTTTTCCTTTCACGATTTTAAGTATATTATCCTACTTTTTGTTTTCTGCAAGTTTTCTGTTGATGAATCATTGCCGAGAGACTACTGAGATTTTGGTTGTCATATATATTCAAAATTCAAATTCATTCAAAATTCTCAACAGTAACTCTAGGCAATGTCATACTATGTGCTTCTCTAAAGCCTCTAAGTTTGGTGAACTTGGGATCACAATTTTGGATGTTATTTTCTGGCAACAGAGGTGGATACTGTTCTCTTATTTAAGTTTTTCATAATCTTTTTGCCCACTTCTCTTTGTGAAACCACAATGGAAGAGAGAAAGACACAAAAATAAAAATAAAAGGGAAAATTATGACAGTAAACATAAAGCAAATAACAAAATGGAAATAAGTCAGATATCAACAATTCCTCTGAAAGTAAATGAAATGAACGCACTTATTGTAAGATACAGGATAAGTGTATGGATGAGAACGCAACAATAATCCAGCACTACCTGCAATAGTCTCACTACAGAGCTAAAGAAACATGCAGATAGAACAGGCAAAAATTACCTGTCATGCAAATGAAGCAAAAACAAAGCTGAGTATCAATGTTTGTGTCAGAAATATTGACATCAAAACAAAGGCTGCTACTGCAAACTAGGATATCACATAACGCTGAAGGAAAAAAATCAAACAGGAAGATACACCATGGCTTATATTTTGGGGCGCCTGGGTGGCTCAGTCAGTTAAGCGTCCAACTTCAGCTCAGGTCATGATCTCATGGTTTGTGGGTTCGAGTCCCGCATCAGGCTCTGTGCTGACAGCTCAGAGCCTGGAGCCTGTCTTCATATTCTGTGTCTCCCTCTCTCTCTGACCCTCCCCCTCTCATGCTCTGTTTCTCTCTGTACTAATAATAAATAAACATAAAAAATTAAAAAACAATGGAAGACATTTATGCTCACCACATTGAAGGACACATATACATGGAACAACTATTATTTATTTATTTATCTTTAAAAGTTTATTTATTGAGAGAGAGAGAATGCCAAAAAGGCTCTGTGCTATCAAAGCCCAAAACAGAATTCTATCCCAAGAACCATGAGACCTGAGACCTGAGCTGAAACGAAGTGTCAGAGACTTAAACTCTAACCACGAACCAGAGCCACCCACATGTCCCTAGAACAACTATTTATTAACATATATGAGGGAAGACATAAATAACAACACAAAATAAAAAGAAACGTTCACACTCCAATACATCAATAGATATCATCAAGACAGAAAATCAACAATGAAACAGTGGCTTGAATGATACATTTAATCAGGTAAACCAAATAGATTTATTCATCATTTTCTGTCCACGAACAGTGGAATACAGATTCTTCTTAGGCACACATGGAATATTCTTTAGCCGTTACACATATGAGGCTACAAAGCAAGCCACTACAATTTCAAAATGATTATAATCCTATTGAGTAGTTTTTTCCTTTCACACTGGTACAAATTGAGATATCAAACACAAAACAAAATCTGGAATGGACACAGGTACACAGAAACTACATAGCATGCTATTAAAAACTGAACTGGTCCCCCAGGTTAAAAGATGAAAGCAAGGGGAATAATACATAGAGGAAAGTAAAGACGAAAACACACTGGTTGAAAATGTTTGGGATGCAACAAAGATTAGGTAATATTATAGTCATACAGGCTTATATCCAGAATCAATGAAAACCACAAATACAGAACCTAATGTTACACTTTTGGGAGCTAGAAAAGAAATAAGCATCAAAGCCCACAATCCAACAGAGGATTGGGGTCCAATAGAGGAGGAATAAGAAAAGACTAGAGCAGAAATAAAATTATATATTTTCCCTGAAAAGCTCAAGGAAATTGATAGCCCTCTACCAGGAAACAAAATCGGGGGAAGGAAACTTCAACAAATATAATCAAAACCGAAGGAGAATAACAACAATCTACAGCACAAAAATGCAACGGATTATAACAGAATAATAAAAATTTTTCAGAGAACTGGGAGAAGCCATCTCCCACTTTATACTGAACCACGAAAGTTTCCTAACAGGCAAGGCAATGTTAAAAAGAAGTAGCAAAGCTGGAGGCATCACAGTTCCATATTTTAAGTTATATTACATAACTGTAGTGGTCAAAATGGAATATTTCTGTCCCACAAATTGACACGTACAATAGAAAAGATTAGAAAATCCAGGAAGTGATACTCAAACTATCTGGTCAATTAATCTTTCAGTCAAAGTAAAAAAATATCCTTTGGGAAAGGATACTCTCTTCAACAGATGGGATTAGGAATACAGGATAGGACATGGAAGAAAAAACAAATTGTATAACTTTGTTGGCTGTGCACAAATTCAGAAAGGATTATGGACCTAAATGTGAGCCCTGAAACCATAAATCCTAGAAGACAGCAGGGGCAGGAGCTTGTTTGACATCCCATATAGCAACGTATTCTAAATACACCATCTGATGCAAGGGAAATAAATTCAAAAGAAGTTATTGGATCTACATCAAAATTAAAAGCAAACCATGGGAAATGAAACAATCCACAAAATTAAACGGTAAACTCTATAATGGGAGAAGACAATTGCAAGTGACAAATCAGATAAAAGGGTAGGATCCAAAACACATAAAGGACTTATACAACTCAACACCCAACAAAACAAATAATCCAATCAACTAATGGGAAGAACATGAATAGACATGATGAATGACCTCACACCTGTCAGAATGTATAAAATCAATAACCAAATAAGCACCAGATTTTGGAGGAAAAGGAATACTCATGCATGGTTACTGGGAATGACAACTGTTATGATCACTTTGGAAAACAGTATGGAGTTTACTCAAAAAGCTAAAAATAGAAAAAACCCACGATATTAGTATTAGCATCATATTACTGCATCATAGGGTATACACCACATCATCTTTACACATTCATCTAATTTGGTTATATAAATATCATATATACAGAATTGTTCCATTTATATTTGCTCTCTTTGTGTGTGTGTGTGTGTGTGTGTGTGTGTGTGTGTGTGTGTGTGTGTGTGTGAGATCAGCTACAAAAATGAATGAAATCTTTCCATCCACATGGACAGGAAGGGAGCAACAGAGTTACTACAAACAAAATATGTCCGTGTGAATGACAAATACCATATGATTTCATTCATGTGTGGAATTTAAGAAACAAAAATTGAGCAACGGGGAAAATAAGACAATGGAAGGCAAATCAAGTAACAGACTCCAACTATAACAACAAATTAATGGTTACCAAAGGAAGGTGGGTGAGTAGGTAGGTAGAGCAGGTGATGGAATTAAGGAGAACAGTTATCATGAGCACAGTGTGTTATATGGAAGTGTTCAATTACTATATTTTATACCTGCAACTAATATTTTACTGTGTTAACTAACTGGAATTTAAAAATTAAAGTAAAATGGAAATTAAAATTAAATTAACTAAATTAAATCGAAATTAAAATTATAATTTAATTAAAATGAAACATGAGGTTTATCAATTTTGTTTATTTCTTCTCCAAGCTAGAAAAAACTATCCTAAAATTCATATGGAACCACAAAAAAACCCGAATAGCCAAAGTAATACTGAAGAAGAATACCAAAATGGGAGGCATCACAATCCCCGACCTTAGACTCTACTACAAAGCTGTCATCACCAAGACAGTATGGTACTGGCATAAAAACAGACACATAGACCAATTAGAGATTAGAGAGCCCAGAACTAGACTCAAAAGTGTTTGGCCAATTAATCTTTGACAAAGGAGGGAAGAATATCCAGTGGAAAAAAGATAGCCTCTTTAATAGGTGGTGCTGGGAGAACTGGACAGCAACATGCAGAAGAATGAAACTAGACCACTCTCTTACACCTTACACAAAAATAAACTCAAAATGGATGAAGGACCTGAACGTGAGACAGGAAACCATCAAAACCCTAGAGGAGAGAGCAGGAAACACCTCTATGACCTCAACCGCAGCAATTTCCTACACGACACATCCCCAAAGGCAAGGGAATCAAGAACCAAAATAAAGTATAGGGACCTCATCAAGATAAAAAGCTTCTGCACTGAAAAGAAAACAATCAAAAAAACTACTAGGCAACTGACAGAATGGGAAAAGATAGTTGCAAATGACATATCGGATAAAGGGCTAGAATCCAAAATCTACAAAGTACTCACCAAACTCCACACCTGAAAAACAAACAATCCAGTGAAGAAATGGGCAGAAGACATGAAGAGACACTTCTCCAAAGAGGACATCCAGATGGCCAACAAACACATGAGATGATGCTCAGCATCACTCATCTTCTGGGATATACAAATCAAAACCACACTGAGATACCACCTCATGCCAGTCAGAGTGGTTAAAATGAACAACTCAAGAGTCTATAGATGCTCGCGAGGATGTGGAGAATCACGCACGCTCTTACACTGTTGGTGAATGTAAACTGGTACGGCCACTCTGGAAAACAGTGTGGAAGTTCCTCAAAAACTATCAATAAAACTCCCCGATGACCCAGCAATAGCACTGCTGGGGATTTACCCAATGGATACAGTAATGCTGATGCATAGGGACATATATACCCCAATGTTCGTAGCGGCACTTTCCACAATAGCTAAATCATGGAAAAAGCCTAAATGTCCATCAACTGATGAATGGTTTAGGAAGATGTGGTTTATCTATACAATGGAATACTACATGGCAATGAGAAAGCATGAAATCTGGCCATTAATAGCAAAGTGGATGGACCTTGAGGATGTCATGCTAAGTGAAATAAGTCAGGCGGAGAAGGACAGATACCATATGTTTTCACTCATAGGTCTAACAGGAGAAACCTAACAGAGGACCATGGGGAGGGGAAGGAGGAAAAAGAGTTAGGGAGAGGGAGGGAGACAAACACGAGAGACTCTTGAACACTGAAAACAAACTGAGGGTGGAAGGGGGGAAGGGAAAGGTGTGTGATGGTCATGGTGGAGGTCCCTTGTGGGGAAGAGCACTGGATGTTATATGGAAACCAACCTGACAATAAACTACAAAGTTAAAAAAATTATAACATAACAAAAAAAATAAAACAAAACATGAAAAGTACTGTCTTGAAAGGAAATTTTCAGTATTCCCTTTTTGCTTTAAATATATTTGAAGAAAAGGTGAGCAATAAAATATGCATGTACGTTTGGGCAACATAAGTTTTCATCTCTATTCTCTTGCATTATCTGGTAGTCTATTCCTAGATCTGTTTTAGATAGGATGATGTACATATTATGAAGATGGTTGCTATGTTAACCTTGAAAGGGAGATATAAGGAGTATCAAATATCATTGGCATTTGCAAGCTATTTGCAGTTTAGAAAAATGAGCATCACTGAATGACAAATCAGGAAGTCTATTTGTAAATGTGGAAGGCTCCACCATTATTTCAAAGTAACTGTTCTTTAAGGGATATAAGATGGTTTATCTGACATTAAAATTGTAGTTGTGAGGAATTTCTCAACGTGGCCATTTGTCCGAGGTTATCTGTTATGTGAATGACGGTGAAAAAAGGTCAACTGGCTTAAAGTAGCATAATTACTCATTACCATTGTTTTACAGTCTAACTAATATTGTTGATGGAAAGAAACACTTTTAATTGGGACAAACATATTAACAATTCTCTGGCTAGTAGGAGGCTTCCTTCTGAGAGTCACATTTAAATTCGTGGAAGGTGAAAATTCCCTTCCTGCATTAGTTTCAGCAAGAAAACTACAATTTGTACTATGCACATTATCCCTTCCTCTTTACTATGTCTTCTTAAAGTCTTTAATTAATGAAGATATTAGAGAACCATTTTAAATCCTCCGTCTTTTCCTCATTATTTCAAAAAGCCATACTTAAAATGTTGCTTATGATAGAACTATAAACTAAACCCAAAGGAGAAAGTTACTGAATGACATTTTCACCAACATCAGACATTATAAGAAACCTACCTATGAAATCTCAGAAATCAAGTTCATGATACAAAGGGAACATCATCAACTATCTCTTGATAATCGATAATTATCAAGTTGCTATCTATTTTAACGATTTACTAACTGGAAAACACATATTGATCTCAAAAATGATATGGATCTCAACTAAAAAGTGTTGCCTATTTACAGTAAGAGTCAATACAAGTTTTTAAAAACTTTGAATTTTTGAAAAAATGTGTGACACCTCAGATAAGATTATCTTCAGCTCCATTTCTCATCTCCACGACTTTGAACACTACCACTTCAAATCTGAAGCAGACTCGGCATTGTCAGTGTGAAGCCTGTTGCGGGAATTGATCATACCAACCATCAGATCATGACGTGAGCCAAGCCCAAAGATGGAGACACAACTGACTGACCCAACAGGTGCTCCCAAAGACTTTATTTTTGAATGTTAAAGCCTACACCCAACGTTGGACTCTAATTTACAACCCCGAGAAGACAAGAGTCGTGTGCTCTACCGACTGAGTAACCAGGTGTACCTAAATAACACACTTATTTTTTACAAAAAAATTAAGTGGGCTATGGTTGACATGTAACTTGTACATATTTAATATCTATGTTCAAAGAGTTCTGGAATAGATATACAATTGTGAAACCCTATTAGCCTTAACAAGGCCATAGACTCATCCATCACCCCCCATAGTTTCCCCTATTCATTTATTAGTATTCTCTCTTTGGCTTAAAATTACTTAATACAAAACTTAACATTCTCAGCAATTTTTAAGTATATACCAAATATTGTATGGTAAGCTAAGTTGTATAGTAATCTATAGGTGCTGTGCTGTAACGAATATCCTGAGGTCTTACTACCTGAGGTCTTACTACCTTTACATAACTGAAACTGTACACAATAATCCATCAACTCAAAATTTGTCCTCTGATCCATTGGCCTGGTAATCGCCAAACCATCTCATGCTTAAGTGTGGTGATTATTTTGTTTTCCACACGTTGGACAGTGAGATCCCACAATAATTTTCTGTGTCTATATTTTTCAAAATATATAATGATATTATGAATACTACTTCTGAATACTATGGTGTATGTATGCCACATTATCTTCTAATACATCATGGATATTTAGGTGATTTTCTTTCTTTTTTAAGTATTTATGTATTTATATATATATTATATATATATATGTATGATTGATTGATTTATATTTTTATATTAAATTTTTTTAACATGCAATGTAATATTAGTTTCAGGTGTAGAATTAGTGATTCCATACAACATTCCTTAGAAATCCAGAGTTCATCACAAGTGCAGTCCTTAATCCCCAATCACTTTAATTAACTCTTTCTCCTACCTACTTCTATTCTGGTAACCATAAGTCTGCTCTTTAAAGTTAAGAGTCTGGTTCTTGGTTTGCTTCTCTCCTTTTTCCCTTATGATCATTTGCTTTTGTTCTTAAATTCCATATGTCAGTGAAATTCTTTCTTATTTCTCTTTCTAACTGATTTTCCTTAGCAAAACACTCTCTAGTTCCATATATGTCATTGCCAATGGGAAAAGTATTTTATGACTGAAAAAAATTCCATTATACATGGGTGGCTTCGTGGCTCAGTTGGTTAAGCGTCTAACTTTGGCTCAGGTCATTATACCAAAGATTGTGAGATCAATTCTCGTGATGGGTTATATGCTAATAGCTTGAAGCCTGGATCCTTTATCAATTATGCCATTTTCATATATCCTCTACAATTCCATAGGTTGCCTTTTAGTTTTTCTTCTTGTTTTTAGTTGTGCAGAGAATTTTTATTTTGAGGAAGTGCCAAGTGTTTATTTTTGGTCTGTTGTAAGAAGTCAATGTCAAAGGGATTACTGGGTATATTCTCCTCTAAGATTTTGATGGCTTTTTCATCTCCCGTTTATCTTTAACCCATTTTAACTTACTTTTTTAGTATCACTTGCTGAGTATTCTGTGTCAGTAATTAGCTAGTTTTATTCTTTTCATGTTGTTGTCCAATTTTTCCAACACCATATGTTGAAGAGACAGTCCACCAGGCTTCTTTTAACAATCAGACCAAAATACACATAAGACCTAGCTCTCCTTATTATTTTTTCTAGTTTATCAATTTTTATTTTATTATATAGAAGATAAACTTGTGGAACATAATGAAACTAAAATGAAGAAGGAAACAAAGCAAATGGATCATGAAGGTGACATAGAGAACACAGCAACTTATTAAAACAATAAAATTTGTATCCTATAATTCCCAGGACATGAAGAGAAAGAGTAGGGTGCAGAGGGTTTATTTGAGCAAATTAAGCTGAAAACTTCCCTAATCTGGGGAAGGACACAGACACCAAAATCCAAGGAGCACAGAGAACTCCCATGAAAATCAACAAAGGCTACCCATAGCAAAAGCGCATCATAGTCAAAAACACAGACAAGGATAGAACTCTGAAAGCAACCAGAATGAAAAGCCTTTAACAAGGGAAGACAGATCTGGTTTAGAGCAGATCCACTCACAGAAACTTGACAGACAAGAAGAAAATGGCAAGGTATATTGAACGTGCTAATGGGGAAAATATACAACCAGAAATATTATCCAGAAAGGCTGTCGTTCAGAATAAAAAAAGAGATAATGATTATCCCAGACAAAGAAAACATAAGGATTTCTGATCACTAAATCACCTCTGCAAGAAATATGTAAGGGGATTCTTTCAGTAGGGAAAAAGGACAAAAAAAATACTAGAAAGGAAAACAGAACATCACCATAAACACCAAATTTAAAGCTAACACAATGCCACTAAAAACTCATATCTTTCAATAATCGCCCTGATTGTAAATGGACTAAATTTTCCATTCGAAAGACACAACGTAGCAGAATGAATCAAAAAACATGACCCATTAATTGATGCCAAAAATAAGCCAGACTAGCCCCACTATATCAGCCATTATATCTAAAACTAATAACTGCAAAATTAAATTAAAAAGGGAAATGTATAATAATTAAGAGGTCTTTCCATCAAGAAAAAACCTAACAACTATAAATGTTTATGCCCTCCTCTTGAAATCACACAAATATATGTATACAAATTTACTAACAAATATTACACAAATTTATAATAATAAAATAAAAGTAGGGAAAATTATCACACCACCCCCAGCAATGGAAAGATCATCTAGCAGAACTTCAACAAGGAAACAATGGTTTTGAATAACACAGTAGATCATATATACCAACAGATATATTCAGAACATTGTATCCTAAAGCATCAGAATACACATTCTTTTCAAGTACACATGGAGTATTCACCAGAAGAGGTCATATATTGGGTCACAAATCTCCCCTCAAAATGGAGAAAAAGATTGCAATCACACCTTGCGTTGTTGCAGAACACAACACTACTAATCTTGAAGCCAACAAGATAAAATTTGGAAACACAACAAATAGGAGGAGGTTAAAGAGCAACCTCTTTAGAATGAGTGGGTTAACCAAAAAGTTAAGACAAAATTAAAAAATCATGGAAGCAAATTAAATTGAAAATACAGGAATCAAATACCCTTGTAATGCAGCAAATGCAGTCCTAAGGGGAAAGTTCACTCCAGAACAAACCTACCTCCAAAAGCAAGAAAAATATAAAAGAACAATCTAATCTTACACTTGAGGGATCTAGAAAAGGAACACCCAGTATATCTTAAATCTAGCAGAAGAAGGGAAATAGTAAGAATTAGTGCATATATAAACAATATAGAAGCCACCTACTCCCACACACACAGAACACAGTAGAAGAGATCAATGAAATCCACAGCTGTTACTTTGAAAGAGTTAAAAAATAGGATAAACACTTAGGCAGACTTATCAAAAAGAAAAGAGAAAGGACCTAAATGCATAAAATCACAAGTGAAAGAGAAAATGTTACAACCTAACCACAGAAATACAAACAATTATTAAAGAATACTGTAACAAAAACAATCTGCGCAGTTGGCAAAAAATGGACAAATGCCTAGAAACACACAATAGCAGAACTGAAACAGAAAGAAATAGAAAATTTCAGCAGATCCATAATCATCAAAGACATTGAAAGAACAATAAAAATTTCCCAACAAACAAAAGACGTGGTCCAGTTGACTTTGCAGGGGAATTCTATTAACATTTAAAGAAGGATTAATTCCTATTATTTTAAAACTATTTCAAGGAAGAGAAATGGAAGGAAAACTTCTGAACTCAGTCTATGAGGCCAGCATTCTTTGATTCCAAAAAACAATGACCAGCTAAGGAAAAGAATCGAAGGCCAATATCCCTGATGAATATGGATACAAAAATTTTCAATCAGTATCTTAAAAGAAGTATTCAACATGATGAAGTGGGACTTATTCCTGAGTTGCAGGGATGGTTCAATATTTTCACGTCAATCAATGTGATAAACTACTTTTCTAAAAGAAATAATAATAACTATCCTTTCAACAGATGCAGAAAGAGCATTTAACAAACTACAACATCCATTCCTGATTAAAAAAAAACCTCCTAAAGTAGGAAATATGTTTCAGTATTATAATGGACATATTTGAAAACCCAAAGCTAATATTCATCCACAATGGGTAAAAACTGATAGCTTTTCCTCTCTAGTCAGGAACAAGACAGGGATGTCGACAGTCACTCTTAACTATTTAACATATTACCAGAAGTCTTAGCCTCAGAAATCAAGCAACAAAAGGAAACAAAAGGCATCTAAATCAGAAAGGAATAAGTCACACTTTCACTATTTGTAGAAGACATGATAGTCTATGTAGAAAACCTGAAAGACTTCACCCAAAAAATTTATATTTATCCAGCCAAATTGCAGGATGTGAGCTCAATGTATAGAAATCTGTTATATTTCTATATACCTACAATAAAGCAAAATTTTTTTTACTTTTTTTTTACTTTATTTTTACTATAGTTTACTATCAAGTAGTTTTCCATATAATACCCAGTGCTCATCCCAACATGTACCCTCCTCCGTGCCCATAACCAACCTTCCCCTCTCCCCCACTCCCATCAACCTTCAGTTTGTTCTCAGTATTTAAGAGTCTCTAATGGTTTGCCTCCCTCCCTCCCCTTAGCTATTTTTTTCCCTTCTCCTCCCCTATGTTAAGTTTCTCCTATTCCACATATAATTGAAAACATATGGTATCTGTCTTTCTCTGCCTGACTTATTTCACATAGCATAATACCTTCGAGTTCCGTCCACATGGCTACAACTGGCCAGATTTCATTCTTTTGCATTGCCATGTAGTATTCCATTGTATATATAAACCACATCTTCTTGATCCATTTGTCAGTTGATGGGCATTTAGGCTCTTTCCATGACTAGGTTATTGTTAAAAGTGCTGCTATGAACATTGGGGTACATGTCCCACTATGCATCAGCACTCCTGTATCCCTTAGGTAAATTCCTAGTAGTGCTATTGCTGGGTCATAGGGGAGTTCTATTGTTAATTATTTGAGGACCCTCCACACTATTTTCCAGAGTGGCTGCAACAGTTTCCATTCCCACCAACAGTGTAAGAGGGTGCACGATTCTCCACATCCTCTCCAGCATCTATAGTCTCCTGATTTGTTCATTTCAGCCAATCTGACCAGAGTGAGGTGGTATCTCAGTGTGGTTTTGATTTGTATTTCCCTGATGATGAGTGACGCTGAGCACCGTTTCATGTGTCTGTTGGCCATCTGGATGTCCTCCTTGGAGAAGCGTCTGTTCATATCTTCTGTCCAATTCTTCACTGGATTATTTGTTTATCGGGTGTGGATTTTGGTGGGTAATTTGTAGATTTTGGGTTCTAGCCCTTTATCCGATATGTCATTTGCCCATTCTGTCTGTTGCCTATTAGTTTTTTTTATTGTTTTCTTTGCAGTGCAGAAGCTTTTTATCTTGAAGAGATCCCTAGTTCATTTTTGCTCTTGATTCCCTTGCCATTGGACACGTGTCGAGTAAGAAATTGCTGCGGCTGATGTCAAGGAGTTGTTTCTTGTTTTCTTCTTAGGGTTTTGATGGTTTTCTGTCTCACATTCAAGTTCTTCATCCATTTTGCGTTTATTTTTGTGTATAGTGTAAGAAAATGGTCTAGTTTCATTCATCTGCATGTTGCTGGCCAGTTCCCCTATCACCATCTGTTAAAGAGGCTGTCTTTTCTCCATTGATACTCTTCCTTGCTTTGTTAAAGACTAATTGGCCATATATTTGTGGGTCCAATTCTGGGTTCTCTATTCTATTCCATCGGTCTATGTATCTGCTTTTGTGCCAATACCATACTGATTTGGTGATTACAGCTTTGTAGTAGACGCTAAAGTCTGGGATTGTGATGCCTCCTGTTTTTTCTTCCTCAATACTACACTGGCTATTCGGGGTCTTTTGTGGTTCCATAAAAATTTTAGGATAGTTTGTTCTGGCTTTGAGAAGAATTTTTATTGGGATTGCATTGATTGTGTAGATTTCTTTGGGTAGTATTTACATTTTAACAATATTTATTCTTCTGATCCATGAGCATAGAATGTTTTTCCATTTCTTTGTGTCTTCTTCAATTTCCTTCATAATTTTCTATAGTTTTCAACATACAGATCATTTACATCTTTGGTTAGGATTATTCCTAGGTATTTTATAGTTCTTGGTGCAATTGTAAATGGGATAAGTTTCTTGATTTCACTTTCTGAGGCTTCATTACTGGTGCATAAAAATGCAACCGATTTCTGTACATTGATTTTGTACCCAGCAACGTTGCTGAATTCATGGATCAGTTTTGTAGACTTTTGGTGGAGTCAGTCGGGTTTTCCAGTTAGAGTATCATGTCATCTGCCAAAAGTGAAAGCTTGAATTCATATTTGCCAATTCTGATGCCTTTTATTTATTTATTTGTTGTTGTTGTTGTCTGACTGCTGATGCTAGGACTTTCAGCACTAAGTTACACAACAGTGATGAGAGTGGACATCCATGTCGTTTCGTGATCTCAGGGGGAAAGCTCTCAGTTTTTCCCCATTGAGGATGATATTAGCTGTGTGGTTTTCATACATGGCTTTTAGGATGTTTAAGTATGTTCCTTCTATCCCGACTTTCTCGTGGGTTTTCATTAAGAAAGGATGCTGTATTTTGTCAAATGCTTTTTCTGCATCTATCGACAAGATCATATGGTCTGATCTTTTCTTTTGTTAATGTTATATATTACATTGATTTATTTGCAAATATTGAACCATTTCTGCAACCCAGGGATGAATCCCTCGTGATCATGGTGGATAATTATTTTTATATGCTATTGAATTCAATTGGCTAGTAGCTTGTTGAGGATTTTTGCATCCATATTCACCAGGGGTATTGGCCTGCAGTTCTCTTTCTTTTCTTTGGTCTATATGGCTTTGGAATCCAAGTGATGCTGGCTTCATAGAATGAGTGCGGAAGTTTTCCTTCCATTTCTACTTTTTGGAATAGCTTGAGAACGGGTATGAACTCTGATTTAAATGTTTGGTAGAATTCCCCAGGGTAGACATCTGGCCATGGCTCTTATTTGTTGGGAGATTTTTGATAACTGGTTCAATTTCTGCATTAGTTATGAGTCTGTTCAGATTTTCTCTCTCTTCCCTTTTGAGTTTTGTAGTGTGTGTGTGTGTGTGTGTGTGTGTGTGTGTGTGTTTCAGAATATGTCCATTTCTTCTAGGTTGTCCAGTTTGTTGTCATATAATTTTTCATAGTATTCCCTGAATACTATTTGCTTGCATTTCTGAGGGATTGGTGGTAATAAATCCATTTTCATATGTGAGTTTTTCTATTTGGGTGGTCTCTCTTTTCTTTTGAAGATGCCTGGCTAGAGATTTATCAATTTTGTTTATTTTTTCAAAACCCAACTCTTGATTTCATTGATCTGTTCAACTGTGTGTTTTGGTTATTTGTTTTGTTTTGTTTTTTCTTTTTCTTTTTCTTTTTTTTGATTCTATATTGTTTACTTCTGCCCTGTTCTTTATTATTTCTCTTCTTCTGCTGGGTTTGTGGTGTTCTTACTGCTCTAATTCTAATTCATTCAGTTGAGTGTTAGGTATTGTATTTGCGCTTTTTCTCATTTCTTGCGATAGGCATGGATTGCAAGGTATTTTCCACTTAGGACTGCCTTTGCTGAATCCCAGAGTTTGGATTGCTGTATTTTCATTTTCACTTGTTTGCATATATTTTTTTTAATTCTTCTCTAATTGCCTGGTGACTTATTCGTTCTTTAGTAGGGTGTACATTAATCTCCATATTTTTGGAGGCTTTCCATATATTTTCCTGTGGTTGATTTCAAGTTTCATGACATTGTGATCTGAAAGGGTGCATGCTATGATCTCAGTTCTTTTATATTTATTAATGGCTGCTTTGTGACCCATTATATAACCTATCTTGGAAAATGTACCATGTGCATTCAAGAAGAATGTGAATTCCATGACTTCAGGATGTAGAGTTCTAAATATATCTGTCCAGCTGTTCCAATGCGATGTTCAGACCCATTGTTTCTTTAATGATACTCTGTCTATTTCATCTATCCATTGCTGTAAGTGGAGCATTAAAGTCCCTTGAAATTAGCAGATTCTTATCAATAAGAATGTTACTTGTTTGTGATTACTTGTTTTATGTATTTGGGAGCCTCTGAATTTGCTGTGTAGACATTTATAATTGTTATCTCTTCCTGATGGATTGACCCTCTATTTACTATATAATGTCCTTCTTCATCTCTTCTTACCTCCCTTACATTAAAATCCAGTTTGTCCAATATAAGTATGGATATTCAAGCTTTCTTTTGACTTCCAGTAGCATGATAGATATTTCTCCATCCCTCATTTTTAATCTGAAGGTGACTTCAGGTCTGAAAAGAGTCTCTTGTAGAAAGCAAATAGATGGATTTTGTTTTTTAATCCATGATGCTACCCAAGTTTTTTGATTGGAGCACTTAGTCCATTTACATTAAGTGTTGTTATTGAAAAATATGGGTTTAGAATATTTGTGTTCTCTATTAGATTCATGCTTGTAGTGGTGCCTCTGGTAATTTGTGTTCCTTGCAACATCCCCTCATAGAGTCCCCCTTAGGATGTTTATAGGGTTGTTTTAGTGGTGATGAATTCCTTCCATTTTTGTTTATATGGGAAAATCTTTATCTCTCCTTCTATTCTGAATGACAGGCTTGCTGGATAAAGGATTTTTGTATGCATATTTTTTCTATTTATCACATTGAAGATTTTCTGCCATTCCTTTATTGACTGCCAAGTTTCAGTAGATAGGTCTGCTACAACCCTTATGTCTACCTTTGTGTGTTAAGGCCCATTTATACCTAGCTGCTTACAGAATTCTCTCTTTATCCTTATATCTTGCCAGCTGCACAATGATACATCATGCAGAAGGTGAATTCTAGTAATGACTTAGGGGAGTACTCTGTGCCTCTTGGATTTCATTGTCTGTTTTCTTCCCCAGATTAGGGAAATTCTTGGCTATAATTTGTTCAAATACCCCTTCAGCCCTTTTTTCTCTCTCTTCTTCTCCTTCTTCTCCTTCTCCTCCTTCTCCTTCTCCTCCTTCTCCTTCTCCTTCTCTTCCTCCTCCTCCTTCTCCTTCTCCTTCTCCTCCTCCTCCTCCTTCTTCTCCTTCTCCTTCTCCTTCTCCTTCTTCTCCTTCTTCTCCTCGTCGTTGTCGTCGTCGTCGTCGTCGTCGTCGTCATCCTCCTCCTCCTCTTCCTCCTCCTCCTTCTTCTTCTTCTTTTTCTTCTTCTTCTTCTTCTTCTTCTTCTTCTTCTTCTTCTTCTTCTTCTTCTTCTTCTTCTTCTTCTTCTTCTTCTTCTTCTTCTTCTTCTTCTTCTTCTTCTTTCTTCTTCTTCTTCTTCTTCCTCTTTTCTTCTTCTGGAATTCCTATGATATGGATATTGTTGCATTTGTTTGCATCACTCAGTTTTCGAATTCTCCTTTTGTGCTTCTGGATCAATTTATCTCTTTCCCTTGGCTTCCTCTTTTTCTGTAATTTTATCTTCTAATTCACTTATTCTCCTCTCTGCCTCTTCATCTATGCAGTAGCAGCCTACATTTTATTATGCACCTCATTTATAGCATTTTTAATTCATCATAACTATTTTTATCATCATAACTATTTTTATGATCCACGATCTTTGCAGCAATAGAGTCTCTGCCTTCTTCTATGCCTTTTTCAAGTCCAGCGATTAATTTTATGACTATTGTTCTAAATTCTTGTTCAGTTATGTTGCTTGTATCTGTTCTGATCAATTCTTCAGCTGTTACTTCTTCCAGGAATTTCTGTTGAGGGGAGTTCTTCCATTTCATCATTGTGTCCAGCTTTCTGTCTCTTTTAAGTTTTTAAAAGTTCTGTCTCTTTTAATTTTCTCTGCACCTGCAAGTACAGCTATATTAACGGAGGCTCGTACACTGTCCAGGGCCTAGCTGTTCAGGAAGTGTTCTTTTAAGAATGTCCCTTGGTCTCTCTTGATGTGACTACAGTTATTGTATTTCCCTACTCGTAGTGATGTTTTGGACTCGCCACCATGTGTGCTTTCATTTGTTGTTTGAAGTAGTCCTGGAAAGGAAAACAGACAGACAAACAAACAGAAAAAAATGCAAATGCACAAACAAATCAAACAAACAAGCAAACAGGTAATAATATTAATAATAATCAATAATAATGATAATAATAATAATAATAACAATAATAAATAAAACAAGAAACAAGAGACACTCTAAAAGCATAAAACCAGAAATCCCTGGTACAAATAAAGAGCGAGGTTGAGGCAGTCGTGATGGAAGAGCATATACAAAAAGAGAAATGAGAGGGGTGGAGGAGAGAAAGAGAAAATGAACATTGACCAGGCAGAGAGACTCAAAGGCGTAATCCAGAGAGAGAAAAAGGAGAATACAGCGGAGGCGAAGAGAAAGCAACAAAGATAATGTTACCCAGAGAAATTATATAGTCTGATTATTCCAGATGGAGAGAGAAAGGAAAGTAAAGAAGGAGGTGTAGATTATGCATCAGGAGGATGGACTAAATATGTCTGTTTAGGGACGCCTGGGTGGCTCAGTTGGTTAAGCATCGGGCTTTGGCTCAGGTCATGATCTCACAGTTCGTGGGTTCGATCTCCGCATCGGACTTTGTGCTGACATCTAGCTCAGAGCCTGGAGCCTGCTTCAGATTCTCTATCTCCCTCTCTCTCCGACCCTCCCCTGCTCACGCTGTCTCTCTCTGTCTCTCAAAAATAAAAAAAAGAACCTAAAAACAAACAAACAAAGACAAATAAATAAATAAATAAATATGTCTGTTTAAGCAAACCTATCACAAGAATAACTGGCCCAGAGGAGGGAAGAGATAAGAATGAAAAAAGTGAGAATACATCTGAATAGAATGATCTAGTGTTAGTTACAGCAATGCAACAATGCTGGTCTTGGGGGAGGGGCCTTCTGTTTCTGCAGCATCTACTGACTCCCAGCATCTCCCCAGCGTAGATGGGCATGGTCAGTGTAGGCAGGTTCCCCCTCCACTGTGTGTCCCAAGGGCCGATGCCTAAGGCCCTGACTTGGTGGTTGTGGAGAGAAAATGGGTGACCCCCCAGTCCCTTCTCCTCAAATCACGTGTCCCAAATCACTCCTTTGGATCTATTCTTACTGTGCTGTGGGTACAGCCAAGGTGGGCCAATGTGCCCCACACTCAAAAGTGTTCCAAGCTCTCACTCTTTGGGCATTATGATGCCACCTGAAATGTAATCCCATGAGCCTGGCACTTCAAACATGGGATGGGTTCCTCCTGATGCCGACTTGGGCCCCTGGAGTACCACCTGTCCTGGAGGAAAATCCTTCTGTTCCCTGGCATGGTGGATAGGATAGGATCCTGCTCCGTCCCAGGCCAAGGTTTTTTGCTTCTCCAGATATAGTTTTACACTTCCCCAGCCACTCTTTCTCTTCCTTTTTTCTCTCTGCAGAAGGGGCTCACTCCCCTCCAAGTCTCCTTTTCCAGGCCCATTTGTATCTCCCCCAGTTTGTACTCAAACTATGAAACCATCTCTCTAGTACACACTTTCTCCTTTCCTCCCAAAATCTTGGGGTTCAGAGACCTTTGGGTTCAGCCCTTATTTGTTTGAGAAATGCAGGCAGGAAGGACGGAGCCTCCTATTTCTCTGCCATCTTCTTCCTGAATCTGATAGTACTTGTCTTGATGAGCATATGGTGAAGTATGGAACTGTTGAATTACCAGACTATACACCTGAAACTAATATAACAGTATATGTTAACTCAAATTTAATTAAAAATCAAAAACTCTTGTACCTTAAAAAAATCTTCTTCTTTAAAACATCTAAATAAGAATTAATATCAATCCTTCTTAACAATTAAACTGTAAACTACATGTAATGTTATGTGTGTCTACGATATTGATTTGAAATATCTATGCATTACCCAATGGTCACCACATTAAATTATTAAATTATTAATTATTCAACACCATGCATGTTCATCAAAATACTATAGACTATATTCACCATGTTGTACTTTTCATCTCTGTTACTTATTTATTTTAGAACTGTGTGGGTCTTAATCCCTTCTCCCTATTTTTCCCTTTTCCTTCACCTACCTCCAATATTGGAAACACATCTTTGTCCCTGAATTTTAGAGTGTGTTTCAATGAGTTAAGAAAATGGAGTAGGAGGATCAAGAGCTCACCTTGTTTCAAGGACACACAGAGATTACATCTTTATGCACTATTCAGTCTATGGAAAGATGCAACCATATCTTGGATATTGTAAGTAATGCTGTTATTAACATGTCTATATATTTGGTATGCATTATATAAAATTATGCTTATTAATTTTATACTATTTATTCTCATTTGTTGGATTTTATTCTCATAAAATATATAGTTTGCAATATTTTTTCTACTGTATAATTTGCATTACATTTTTGCTGTGCAGAAATCTTAGGGTTCAATGTAGTTTTTTTATTTTTTTAATGTTTTATTTATTTTTGAGATAGAGAGAGATACAGAGCATGAGCGGGGAGGGGCAGAGAGAGGAGACACAGAATCCCAAGCAGGCTCCAAGCTGTGAGCTGTCAGCACAGAGCCCTACGTGGGGCTCGAACCCACGAACGTGAGATCATGACCTGAGCTGAAGTCGGAGGCTTAACCGACTGAGCCACCGAGGCACCCCTTAATGTAGTTTTGAATATTAATTTTTGATCATTGCTTTGATTTTGGTATCATAGGCCATTACACCCACAGACGACTAATCAAGTCATAGCAGCTACCTGAGCTGTGGGCAATCATGAGTGAGCCACAATAGGCAAGCACACACAAGTCAACATAGTGGATACCACTGAAGCACCAGGTGCAAGGGACAAGGGGAATTGTGGTGCAAGATAGCAATAGCGACTCTTCTAAGAAGCCTCTACTTTTAAGACCAGATGTATTTTGCCATTTTTATAACAGAAAAAAAAAACCCAGAGATTTAGAGCTAGTGAAGACACAGAGAAATATGTTGCAAATAGAAAAAAAAAGACAAAATTTAATAAAATCACCATACATCTGATTAAGACCTTAAAGAAGAGGTGATAAAAATACAGGAATTGAGAAAAGAGTGAAATCTCAGTGAGAACTTCAATAGATAAAATATATATATAAATAAATTTAGCAAGTCAGAGCGAATAATTCCATAAGCAAAATTAAAAATAAACTGGAAACAATCAAGAATAGAGGGTGCAAGAAAAAATTCAGTGATATGGAAGCCATAATAATTGAAGGAAACCAAACTGAAGAGTAATAAATAAATAAATAAATAAATAAATAAATAAATAAATAAATAAATAAATAAATAAATAGGATAAGTTAAGAGAATGCAGTTACATCATCATAAGTAATAACAATTACATCATAGGAGTCACAAAATGAAACGAAAAAAAAGGCATGGAAGATTTGGAAGAAATAATATGAGAAACAATATATCTCTGTCTGGGAATTGAAATGGATATCCAGTTCTAGGAAGCACAGAGAGACTCTAACACAATGGAATTCTGCACCCAAACAAATAATAATAAAAATTACGAAGACTAATTATACGAAATTATACAGAATGAAAAAAGGAGCAAGAGAAATATAAAGAGTTACACGAAGAGAAACCCCAGTAAGTTATAAGGTGATTTTTCATTGGAAAATTTTCAGTCTTTAGGACAGTATCAGTGGCAACATTTCAGTCTTTATGGTTGGCGATATTCCACTGTCTATTTGTACCATATTGTTAAACATTCATCATTGAATGGACACTTGTGTTCCTTCTTATTTTGGCTAGAGTAGTAATTCTACAATATTAATGAGGATCCATATATATTTTTGAATTAGTATTTTCATTTTCTTTCATTCCAATACTAAAGTGGAATTCCATTTCTAATTTTTGAAGACCAGCCATACTGTTTTCCTGACTGTGTCAATTTAGTACCAACACCACAGAAATATTCCCATTTCTCCACATCTTCACTAACTCTTGTTTTGTGTGGTTTATTCTGACAGGTGTGAGGTGATACCTCAGTGTGGTTTTGATTGGTATTTTACCAAGAAATACATTAAAAAACTTGAAAATACATCAGAGAGAATAAATAGTAGACTAAAAGAAAAAAATCAGTGAGCATGAAGACTGTAATGATAATCAATGAAGCTGAATAGGAGAAGGAAAGGAGAATTTTAAAAATGAGAGTAAGTTATATAAACTAAGTGACAACATTAAGCTTAATAGCATTATCAGGGTAAGTAATCAATGAACAGAAGGATAATAGAGGACACAGAAAATATACTTGAAGGAGTAATAGCTGAAAACTTTCCTGATCTGAGGAAGGAAACAGAAACCTATACTCAGGAGGCACAGAGGTCCCCTAATACAATCAACAGAAGAAGGTCCACTTTTATACACAAATTCTAAAGCAAAAAGAGTAAAGAAAACAATTGCATGCAAAGAATCCTAGTAACAATATCAGATGATTTTTCACAAGAAAATTTTCAGGGCAGAAAAGACTGGCTTAAATGAAATGTACAGGAAGCCTTACCTATGCTGGAGAGAAAAGGAAAATAAATAAAAGGCAAACAAAACCATAAAAAAATCTGTCTGTATTTACAGAAGTCATAACACTGCAGAAAGAAAGCC
>JAQQST010000022.1:2937740-2968788 GCA_028646485.1 Cryptoprocta ferox | reverse complement strand
CCAGACCCAACAGCTCGTCTACAGCCAATATGTCTTCCACCGGCAGCACCAAATTCTCCCAGGGGCCGGACACCTGTGTCTCAGGTTGGGCCTTTCCTGGACCCAAATATTGTTGGGGTGTAGCCTGCAAAACATCCGACTGGGATGCCTCTGCCCTCTCTTGAGGCCCAGTGACTGGGCAGGACCCAGTCTCATGGCAGGATGAAGGCAGCTCAGGTGGCTGGGTGTCCCCACTGTTTCTGATACATGATGAGCTCCACATGGGCCCTGGTCCCACACCTGAGCTCCCCCAGCTGAAAAGGGAGAGGTATGAGCTGAAAGCAGTGGTCTCGCTTACCCAGTTATGATGGGAGAGGCCATAAGTGAAAGCATGGCCCTTCCACACCAGACCCGGCTCCAAAAGGGGAGGTGGGAGGTGAAAGTGCGGTCCTCCCTCCCCAGACCGGCCAATGAGGGGAGAGGCTGGAGGTGAAAGTGTAGACCTCCCTAACCAGACCTAGATCAGAGGGGAGAGGCGGGAGGTGAAAGCATGGCCCTCTCTCCTCACACCTGTCTATGAAGGGAGAGTCTGGGGCTGAAAGCACACCCTTCCCTCCCCAGACCCTGCTAGGAATATGGAGGTGGGAGGTGAAAGCCGCAGCCCTTCCTAATTGAACCTTGCTATAACTAGGAGGATGGAGGTGAAAACTCGGCTCTCCTTCACCAGACCTGGCTAGAATGGAGAGATGGGAGGTGAAATTCGCAGCTTTTCCTCACCAGACCCTGATACACAGGGAGGCGGGAAGTGAACGCACAGACCTCCCTCACCAGACCAGGATCTGCATGGAGAGTCTGGAGGATAAAGCAATGCCTCCCTCATCAGTTGGAGTCAGTGGAGCCCTGAGGCCAAACATTTAGGAGGGGGAGGAGGAGAAGGAGGAGGAGGAGGAGGAGGAAAAGGAAGAGAAGGCAGCAGCAGGAGGAGATGCAGGAGGAGAGGAGACACTCGAGGTGGCTGGAGCACTGGGAAACATAGCCCAGCAGCCAGCAGAGCAGCACCCCAGGAGCCTTTGCAGCGTCTGCCACAGCCCAGCACCCGCTGACGGAGCTGCAGCCTGGGTTGGACAGGGCCGGGGTTCAAATGTAGAGTCAAGACTCTGGGGCCTGGTGGGTGGGAAGGGTGTTGGGTACTCATAGCTATCCCTGCATGTCTGAGCCAATAGGGGACCTGCAGGTTGCTCTCAAATATTCGTGCATCAAAACATGAAGCAATTATCACCAGGATAGGACAAATGGAGCATAAAGCACCCTTCACTCAGAGCAAATATGGTATGTAAATTATTAGTTGTGCAATTGGGGAAACAGGTCACACACCTATCTCTGATACTCATAGTCTCTGTAATTCTCAACATGTTCCGTGCACAGACAATTTGGGACACACACTCCACTGTTGTAATGTCACCATGTCCCCACTCTATGCTAGGTAGGAGGAAGACATGAACACACTCCAGGTGGGTTACAAGGTGTCTCCACAAACCCACCACCCAGTCTCTCTCTCTCTCTCTCTCTCTCTCTCTCTGTCTCTCTCCTCTCTTTCTGTTACTAATTCTCTCTCACTCTCTCTGTCTCCAAGTATCTTCCTCTCTGCCTCATTCTGTTTCCTCTGTCTTCTTCTGTGTGCCTTTTGCTATCTCTCTGTGTCTCTGTGATTTTGTGATCATTTTTCCCTTCTCTTCCGTTCCAAACTCATCCCTCCATCTCTCTTTCTATCCACATTTTCCTCTATTTCCGCAGTAAGAGAGCAACTGGTTTCCTGTGGGCCATGCAGTTTCTTCTGGACTAAAATGCTGCTCATACCCCAGGACTTCATGGGAAAACAGAGAGAAACATATGCATAAGAGGGAAACAGAGCACATCTAAACATCAGAAGAGGGAATGCCTGCACTACACACTACAGGCAGCACCCACAGGCCTGTTATATATGGGAACTGTGAAGACTCACTCCTTGCCCCTTGCCTTAAAGGGTGAAGAAAGCGTGGGAAGTGTTGAATCCCAAGGGATTTCAAAGTGTTGAGTGGGTCGTAGGAACATGCAGCAGCTGAGGAGGCTCAGAGCCTAGTAGTACCTGCTGTTTCTGTGCATGCTATGTTCCAGTTCCTTGCTCTTAGCACGGGAGGTTGGTATTGCTGGTGACCCTCTTTCTGAATCTTCTGAAACCAAATTCCTTGGGTCACCTGGGTACTCTGTGCGTCAAATATCCACCATTAACTCAAGTCATATTATCACAAGTTGTGAGTTCAAGCTCCACATCAGACTCTGTGCTGACAGCTCAAGGCTTAGAAACGGCCTCAGATTCTGTGTCTCCTTCTCTTGGCTCCTCCCCTGCCCAAATTTCATTCTCTCTCTCTCAAAAATAAGTGCTATGAAAATGTTAAATGAAGTCAAGCCTCCTTGACCCACTGCAGATAGAGTATCTCCCACAGTAATTAGCCACGAGCAGTTTCTAAGACAACGAAGTGCTCAACTCCATGATCAACGTGGAGTTCAGACATGGGAAGTAGCCTGATCAATGAGGATCTCATGCACGGGAGATAAGGAGAAGTGAGGCGGTAAAACAAGGGGCAGAGTGAGGCTCCAAGATATAAGGACAAATATGTGGTAGATAAACATGAGGTGCTTATGTATGATTTTTCCTTGTGTGCTATTGTTGTTCGTGTGAGGTTTGGGGTGAATCCTGAATACATCCAACTGGATGTAGGTATTTGAGTTCTGTGCCGTCCCATGAAGAATTGTTCAGGTTCAACCCTGCACCATCCAACACCCAAACACACAGTAACCTCTTACCATGCAGGCTAAGGACATACTCGATTACAATGAGTTCGTTCCAAAGGTAGGAGCCAAAGAATAGCAGGATCTCCCCAAATCCGTTGGAGACCTGAATTCCTCCAAATGCCTGGGTACCATGGGGGAGAATGGTGAAATCTCAGCCCAGGAGACCTGCTCCCTCCTGATTTCTTGAATACATAACTTCTAACAACTCTCATCCCCACCAGCCCACCGACACAACCTCCGTCTCTGTGGTAAATCCTTCCAGTCACAGAGGATGGGAGGAGGAGGGGAGTGGAAGACCTATGGGGAGAGAGGGAGAGCCATGGGGAGTTTGGATGGAGAGAGAGAGAGATGAGGAAGAGAGGAAGAGACCGAGGGAGCAAATGTGTTAGGGGGCTAGAGTTCAAAGAAGACCAAGGGGACAGAGGATGGCAGTGATTGAGAGGAGAAGAGGAAGACAAGGAGAGATGGAAGGAGAGTGGGAGGGAGGGCCAAGGGGAAGACAAGGGGAGGTGGAGTGTTCAAGAGGGAGGGAGGAAGGACAGGAAGTGCAGAACAGACAGAGAGAGGTGGGCTGACAGTAATGGAGGGGGAATAGCTGGTGGTTAATGTCAACACAGAGGAGTGCTGTCCAGGGCACAGCACATAGCATGAAAGGCAACATTTCCTGGCTGGATTTCAAGGTTAAGCCCGAATAACTCCCTGAAGCCAAAGACAGTCCTATCTAGGTCCTTCACAATGAGGAAAAGAGGCAGAGATGGGAACAATGGAAGTGACCAGATCCTCCTGTTCTGTGAGATGCCTGGTATTTCCCACCACCATACAGGAAATAGGACTGCCAGAAACAGACCTGAGGGGAGGGCGCAGCAGAAAGTGTAGGAAAAAATCAGGTAATCAAGCTTGGCCAATTCCATGAAAATCATGAAGCTGTATTGCCATGAATGTCAATATTTTCCCAGCGGAATCAACCATATTCAGACACATGGCCAGGAAATGTGCTCAACATTGTCGGCCCAAGGACCCTGGCAAGACACAAGTGACTCAGGACACAGAACGGATCCACAGTAAGCAGAAGAGTCAACATCTCCATCGTATCCCAGGAAGCAGGAATGTGACTGGCCAGTAATTTGAAAGGAACCTATGGTAGCAGAAAGGTTATATTTCATCACAGTGATGGAGGGAAGCCTCACCCGATGGGAGAGAATGGGCTGGAACATGATCCCAGACCCTAGGCAAAAGAGAGATCCTCACGCTGAAATGAAAGACACTGACTCAAACCCCTCTTGGAAGAAAAAGGCATCTCCATCATCAGGAGGGCTGGATACTTGTAAGCAGGTAGCTTCTTCCTTTAGTCCGGACTGCCTGTGTAGTTTGAAAGGCTAACGCAGGTTACTAGCCATATGGTTATGTGACTCGGTTCAACCAACTGAATCCACCTCATTCTTCAACTGAGGCTTGCCTGTTGTAACCAATACACAGGAGTAGGTTCCTTGAGCATCTCTCCAACTAGCACATATGTGGGAACCATGGTGTCCCTGAGGCTACAGTGTTCATGTAAGAGTTAGAGGAGCTAACCCTTATGATGGTGCCTTGAGCATCTGTGTAGAACAACACTGGTCTGTCTGAAAGTATTTGTCCTGACAGAAGCACCGTGGATATGACCTGTGCTTGATGGATTGTTGTAGAGCCCAAAGGATTCAAAGGCATGCAGCCAAGCAGAGTCGAGTATTGGTTCCCACGGAAGGTGCAGTGGGGAAGAGTGGGGTGCTGGTTGTGATGACGTAGCATGCTGGGAGAATGACTTTTGGAGATCTAACGGGCTTGGCATTACATAGGAAATCTTCACCGGGAAGCTAGGAAAGAAACGTGGGGGTAAGTGAAAGGACGCACCTTCCTTCCTATCCAGCGAGTGCAGGCCTGAGGACAATTGCTCTCAACACTTCACACTCCTGGAGGGCCCACAGGCTCAGGGGACGCATGAGCACAGGCTCTGTATCCAGGAAGCCATTGCCATTGCTGTCACTGTGGTGATGCTGCTGCAGAGGGCTTGGTAGTGAACAGGCTGGGGATGACATGAGTGGTGGGAAAGGAAATTCTAGCTTTATTGCATAAGCACGAAAGCAAACACCACTTGTTGGGTAAGGGGTAGTTAGAAAAAGAAAGAAAAAGGAAAAAACCCCACCATGGCTTCTTCAGAGCACTTCAAGACGAGTGGGGCAGAGTCTAAAAGAAGAAAACGGATCTTGCCCTAGAGTCCTGGCGTCATCTCAGTCTGGGTTTCAGGAGAAAGCGGGACTCCCTCGCGGATCCAGGTGTGTCCTGCCTGCGCAGATGGGGAGCTGGCAGGAGGCAGAGGGCACAGCCGCCTAGGAGTCCAGTACCTCTTCACCCTTAGGGTGCACTAGGGCACACAGTGCTGGCGGGATCTGCAAGCACGTGGTTAGCCCTCCAGGTGTATGTGGTTCTGGGAGGAGGGGCTGGGCGACGGGGAGACGGCGGGGGGACAGGGACTTCCTTAGGCCTATGGAGGTCGCCAGGGAACCGCGGCCCCTCCTCCTGACGGTGGGCAGCGTGGTATCCGGGACCAGGGTCCAGCAAGGGGAGGAGCCATAGAAGTCCTTGCTGTGTAGGACCTGCAGGGAGAGCTGTTGCTCGAGGCTGCAGAGGACGCGCCAGAGCGCCGCGTCGGAGCTCGAGAACTCCGCGCAGCGGGGCAGGAAAAGCGTGAAGGCGTCGACCAGCGCCTTGGTGTTGTCAGCCCGCAGCAGCTGCGACCCCCCAGTGCACCACTGTCTCCCCCCGTGCCTCCAGTTCGGCCCCGCCTCTGGCATGGAAGCCACCCCCCAGGGCCGAGGGGCGCCCTCGCCACCGCCTACTCACGCTGCGCCTCACTGGACGCCGCTCAGGGTCGCCCATGTCCCCAGGGTCTCGCCGCCACCACCGCCGCCACAGGTCAGGGATGAGTTTCTACCGTGAAGCCAAAGCAGTCAGCCTCTGAGTGTTACCTTCCGTTGCTAGGAAACTCCGTACTTTGTGAGTCATAGTGTCACATATCTCATCGCTGTAGGCTGCCCAAATCTGCTTTAGAGGTGGCCGTGCTGCAGATGATGCCCTTGACCAACAGACCGGCACGTAGTCTTCCAGGAGGTAGCGCGGGATTCTTGGAACGTTCAAAAGGGTTGTCCTAGCGATGGATGAACTGGTGGTTCAGCCTGCATGAAGTCTAACAGGAAAGGATATTCCGTGGTGGAAACTATAGAGAACTTGACATCAGAGATGAGTGTGAAGGCTTAAAGGTACATAAATGGCTGGTGATGCAATGCCCTGAGAGCCTAATTGAAATAATTACAGACTCTTACATCCAATGCCATATACTGTGCATTGCTTCCCGTCCGCCTTGCATATGTGTGTTGATATTGCTCACCTTTCAGGAAGCTGTTGGTGTTGACAGCAGCAAACACTGCGTGGTGAGTAGCCATTCTCCGTGTCATGCAGCTATGAGGGAACAATGCCACTGTGTGCTTAACACCTAGCTAGATGTATTCTGTGTGGCCACTAGGGAATTGAGGGCCATTAAAACCAATTCATTGCCTACCAATGCATGGTATTTCAGGTAAGCCATACACAAGGTACTGAAAATTTATATAAATTTCAATGGTAGGAACTCTTGTCCACTTTCAATGTAAGTGGTTTTGCAACTAGCATATTTCATCCATCATCACAACATGCACAATATATTGAGGAAATATCACAAGGATCACCTACCATGATGTGTTGAAATCCATGTCTGCGTGAATGGATGACCCAGACTACGTGAATCAATAAAGCTGATAAGTCCCATTCATAATCAGAAGAGAATCTTCTGAATGTCAGAAGTAATATGTTTGAGGGCAGAGTCTTCATTCAACTCTTTTTGTTATTGTAGTGAAAAACTTTGTAACTTTTTTTATTATCAAGAGACAGAGAGAAACAGAACATGATTAGGGCATGGAAGGAGTGGGGGAGACACAAAATCTGAAGCAGGCTGCAGACTCTGAGCTGTTCACGCAGAGTGTGACGCGGGGTCTGAACCCACAAACTGGGGTTCATGACCTGAGTCAAAGTCCAACGCCCAAAGGACTGGGCCAACCAGGTGCCCTCCATTCCTTTTCTTAAACAAACAAACAAACAAACAAACAAAGAAATAATCAAACAAAACTTTCATCTGCTTAGCTTAAGCTAACACTAACTCACATTCATAAAGTGCTTAAAATGGAAAGCTATCCTCATATTCAATAAGAGTGACACCTGGGTTTCCTTTGGATCAAAGATGATACTAAGAGGAACACAGCCTTCAATGCACTTGATAGTGTACGTGGAAAGGTTCCCAGAGAAATTCCAGTAGAAAAGGAAAGAACAGACATGCCAAAGAAGAAAATGGTTTCCTTCCATAAGACATGAATTAGGAGCAGAATGTCCCAGAGACAATACAAAGCAGTATGCAAATTCTGATAGGGAGAAGGTGCATGATCAAACAAACAAAAACAAATGAAAACAAAACCTCACAGATATTCTACACAGTATGTATATAAGGCCAAAGAGAATTTAGGGGAAATTGTTCTAGGTATATTTGCACAGGTATTAAAATACCCCATGTAGGAGACTAACCATTGAGAAGAAATATCTACAAACTGAAAGATAGGAAATACTGCTGCAAAGGTGTTTTCCAAAGTACACATTCAAAAGTCTCCTACCTCTAGGAAGAGGGGCTTGGCACCAGGAAGGCTACGGAAGGCAAAGGAAAAGCATATGGCCAATGACATCACACAGGTCACATTAACTGTTCCCATAATGAGAAATCCTTCCACTGATAGTTCCTTTAACTATTTGCAATACACGTTAATGTGTTTTGATTTAAATAACCGAATAAATGTAATTTGTGTCATATTGACAAACACACAATGTATACAGTGTGCTCTTGGTTTGTGATTGCAGTGACACATCGCTTCCTCACAGCACCCAGTGCTGATGCCAACAAGTGCCCTCCTCAGTGCTCATCACCCATTTCCCCTCTCCCCTGACCCACCATCACACCGTATCTCCATGCTGTAAGGTTCCTCTCCTTGCTCGGCACCTGCCATGGCCCCAGGAAAGTGACTTGTGGTCCAGAAAAAGTTGAGATTCCTGGCAATCCTGGGCCTCCATCTTCCTTGAAGCATGTGGTCAAGAGTCAGTAATGCAGGGATTCAGGGGCCTGGAGGGAGTGTGGGTGAAACGGACCATTGGTGTAGTGGCATCAGATTTTCGCTAGCAGGACAAGTCAAGTGAGGTTCTCTGATCCTGGCAGGTGAGCCACCCTTTGGCCACCATTCAGCTGTTCCTTTGGGCTCTCACCTCTTTTTCCTGTGCTCCAGGCCCGGGGAAAGTGGTGCAGCTTGGACCACAGACCTCAGTTGACCTGCCTCCTCCAGGGTTGTGTCACCAGGGTGGCATGTGGGGATAGCTGTGTGGATGGACAGATGAGCACTTGCTCTCCTAGGGGACGGTTCCTTGTTAGCGACCCCTCTCACCCGGCAGGAGCTCGGCACTGTACGTTCAGCTGGGCTTGGGACATTTGAAGTTCTGCCCCTGAGCTCTTTCACCCTTTGCATGGAGTTGGTCCCAGCATAAGAATCTCAGCCCCTGTGCTGGGGACATTGCCCTCTCACAGGCTACCTGGAGGCCTGGCCCCAAGTAGCATGGGGAACTGGGTTCATTCCTCAGTTTCAGAGCAGTTGAGTGTATACAGAGGAGGTTTTGGACAATGAAGTCAGAATTCTGGCCCTGCTCCACCCACCCTACCCCCTCTGCCGCAGGGAATACCTAGCCGACTCCTTCTAGGTTTTATGGAACCTATAGCCCTATAACCCCGTCATCGACTTCTTGTGTGGCACAAAGCTTTGGGCCTAGGGAGTAATGCTGGTCCCTGTCCTCTGGCTGTCCCTGAATACATGTCTGCCCTGCACCCTGACATGTTAGCTGCAGACCTTCATTATCGCTTCCGCAGGCCAGTCTCTATGACTTGTGTGGTAAAAATGGAAGTGACATGCCAGTGACCCTTTGGGATCACAGCAGGAGTTCTAGCCTGTGCCTGGCTCTCCGCCTACCTGTCTTGCCCAAAAACCCTTCAGGGAGGACCTACCCATTTTCAGGATCAGAAGAAAGTCTGGAGAGTGCCCGTACTACTAGTCATGTGTCATCAGTGCCAGCCACATTGTTGGTGTAAGGGATAGCAAGGTCCAGAGGAGGAGTCCTGAACTGCCCAGAAAGACTTGGGGGGGATTTTCCCGAAAGTAGTAAGATACAAAATTCCCTGCTAGTGGGTACAGCCTGCCTCTACAAGCCCTAACACTGTCAATCTCAAACACACACTCACACCCACACACCCTCAACCAGGCACACACTTGTCCTCTCCTGCTGTTTCCACTTCTGCCTCCCTTTCCCTCCTCTGACTCCTTCTCAGTCCCTTCACCCTTGAAGACTCTCTGGGTCACGGTCTCTATTTTTGTTTCATCCCCCTTCCCTCCAGACCACAACTCCCTCTCCATCTCTGTCTCCCAGGCCCTCCCTTAGCACAAAACCGTGCAGCCGTGTTTCTGTGAGCCATTTCTTTCCGCAAGGACACAGAAGGCTGCTGATCACACAAGGCTTCCTGGATTATCAAAAGAACCACACCTGTGAGAGGGGGGCAGGACACAACCGGACATCACAAGCAATGATGGGCTGCACGGGATATATGGGGACTGTGAGGAGTCAGGCCCTTTCTTCTCTCCATGTCGGGTGCAGACCACCTGGGAGGTCGTGGGAACTCAGGGTGGGACACCCCAGTGTCAAGAGTGTCAGATGAATGGGTGGGAGCTGAGGGGGCTGGGAGCCTACTTGTACCTGGTATTTCTGACATTACACCTTCCCGTCCCTTGCTCTCAGCCTGGGAATGCTGGGCTTGCTTGTGGCTCTCTTTCCAAGGCATCTGGAAGCAAGGCTCCTTGACCCAACACCAAATCTGAATCACCCCCAGTTATCAGGCATGATCGGTGCCCAGGACCTGGACGTGCTCAGCTACATGATCAATTTGGAGGTCAGTCTGGGGAGACTGCAGCTGGGGGCAGGCCCGTTGGGACTGACACTTGTGTAGGATAGGGCAAAGCAATATTGCTCACCTCACAGCAGGCAGACAGTTGAGGACCCCTAGGATGACTTTCCTCTTCTTCACGCAGGTGGAGGAAGCGGGCCATCCCAAATACCACTGCAGGTTGAAGTTTTTCTTTGCAGACAACCCATACTTCCAGAACCCAGTGATCACTAAGGAGTACCACCTTTGCTTTGCTGGTAGGTGTTGGGACCCAGGATGATGTGGGGCCAGGGCCTTCAGAGAATGGTTCAGAGGTAAGAGGGGAAGGGGGTGGGTTAGGAGTCAGGCATCAGGTTCCTCCCTTTTTTCGTTTGTTCCTGCAGGTTATCATCTGTCTCGTTCCACTCCAATAATATGGTTCTGGGATTATGAACATGGACCTCCCATCTGCAGGCATGACACCACCAGCCTGAACTTGTTGAACTGGCTGTGTGAGCACAGCTGCCCAGGGTCGAACAGGATTGAGGAGGTGGTGTCCCTGATGTTTTCTTCAGCAGTGGGGATGTGGGTGGCCCCCGGCCTCTGGGGGAGAGGTTCCTGAGGCCCATGCTGACCTGGCCTGTTCCCCCTACTAGATCACCATCGAGGACCTGTGGCCCAGTCCCCTGCAGTACTACGTCATGGAGGAAGCCTCCAGGAAGCTGGTGGGAGGATGAAAACCGAACCTGAGGGAACTCAGCTGCAGACAGCCAGGTACCGAGAAGGTGGATCCCTGGAAGCCCAAGGCAGAGGGGCTGAGGGCCTAGACATCCAGGGTCAAATCTGGAGAAGCAATGTTTCTCCAACACAAGTACCTGCCATGGCTGTCTGCCCCTCGCTATTGGGGCTCCTCCTGCCCCTTCAGTTTGCAATTGCCTGCCAGACTTTCGGACTGGATCTCATGTGTCCCAAAGCGCTACTGATGAGAATCCCGGTCTGGCCTCCATTTGAATCTCCACCCCACGTCCTTCCACAGCCACCTATCCATTCTGGGAAATGGTCCAAGTCTATGTAGGGGCTGGAATTGTTTCCTTGACTGAGGAAATGGAGAGGTATCCTTAAAGGGTGAGGCCACTTTTGACTGCAGCTTGAATATCAGTGGAATTATTTCTTTTCATCTATTGCAGCCTCTGTTGATTGCATGTCTGTTTGGTGTGTGTGTGTGTGTGTGTGTGTGTGTGTGTGTGTGTGTGTGTGTGTACCTAAGTGTGCCATTACCCGTGTCTACACATGCTCCCAAATGTCAGTGTCCCTTCATCTGTGTGGATGTGAACACCACAGAATTTCAATTTTTTCCCATCTAGAACATATGCAGGATGTTACGGATACTCACATATGGGGAATGGATCATTTGGAGCCTCGATATTTATCCACCACGTTTCTGAAATGAAAATGAATGAGAACTCAAGGAAGCAACGAATCCTTCTGTGTTAGTGTGTGACTTTTAAGGGGGACGCGGGAAGGGGAAAAGAGGAGATGGCCTGAGTGGGACCGTCCGAGCTGCTATGAATTAGTGTGTGGGGGTGTTGTGCATGAATAGGGTAGGGCAAGTCGCAACATGTGCAGAGGCTGTGTCCCTTCCTGGGCAGAGACTGGAAGGATGTGGAAGAGACTGTCTTTTTATGTATTCAGTATTCCATAGGGCTGAGCAGAAACCTAGGGAAGGGGTTGCCAAGTGAGTTCCAGAGAGTCCACTGGATTCTGTCTAGTGTGTTCCAGTCGTGAGGACCTCCAGCCAGGTCCCTTGCTCCCAAAGAGGTGTCCTCTCCTTGGTCAGATACCATCCATGAGAATGCCCAAAGTCAGAGTTAAAATTAAGGGCCCCTGTTGCAAGAGAACACAGGGGGAGCCCACTTCTCCAGGTCTCTGCCAACATGCCTTCACCTGCCTCCCCATCCTAACTCCCCTTTGGCCCCAACCTCTGTCAGGGACAGTGTGTAAAAATGGAAGATGTGTGAGGGGAAAGAGCAAGTGTGACTGGTGGACCGTAGTGAGGCTCATGAGCGGCATTTCTCAGAGAGAGCATGCTTTAGAGTGGAGGTCCACTGAGTCTCTGTGTGGGTGTTGCGTGCATGTGAGGTGTGTGCATGAGATCTCTGTATCTGCTGGCACTGTGTGTGTGCATACGTGAGGGAGATTGCATGGCCATGTATATGAGTTAGTGTGTGTATACTCCACTGGACAATCAAGAGGAGAGACAGGGATCTTTCTGGATGTGCTGCTTATGGGAAAGTCACATGCCAGAGTACAGAGAGTGCAGTTGCTTCACTTCTGAGTTGCTCATGGTAATGGCTGGGGTGGAGGCATTCCTTGCTTAGATAGGGAGCTCCCCTCAGGATGGAAAAGGCAAAAAATGCCAAGTTCAGTGGAGGATGGGTGAGAGGCGGAAGTCATAGGCCTTGTGTACAATGTGTGTGTTTGTGTGTGTGTGTGTGTGTGTGTGTGTGTGTGTGTGTGTGTGTGTGTGTGAGTAGTTGGTGTGTTCCAGACTTCTCGCCTTGGAGCCCCAAGACAAAGGAAGTATTGAGAGGCTAAAAAGTTGTGCCCAGAGCTTGTGCATCAGGATAAGTCCTACCTTATTGACATAGGTATTTCCCAGAGGGAGCATTCTAGCACGGTTCTCTGCTGATGGCAGATGGGCCATCCTTTGGACAGGATTCAGCTCCTCCTCAGGGTTCTCCCCATGTTTTCTGAGCTAAAGGCCCAGGGAAAGTGGGGCAGCTTGGGACACAGGCCCCAGGTGACATGTCTCCTCCACGGTTGCAGCACCAGGACAGAGGGCGTGTACAGCTGTGCAGATGGACAGAGGGGAACTTGCTGGCTACTCTCTAAGCAGACGGTTCCTTGCCCAAGACCCTGATCACCTGAGCACAAGCTCGGTAGTGCTTCTACAGCTGGGCTCGGGACATTTGAAGGTATACCCCAGAGCTCCTCTACCCTTTGCATTGCGTTGGTGCCATCACGAGCCTCTCAGCCACAGTGCTGAGGACACTGACCTCTAGGGGATACCTGGAGGTCTGGCCCGAAGTTGCATGGGGAGCTGGGTTCCTGTTTCAGTGCCACAGCAGTTGAGTGTAGACAGAGGAGGCTTTGGACATTGACATCAGAACCCTGGCTGTTTTCCACCCACCCTGCCCCCATCCACAGTAGGGAGCACCTGGCCCACTCCTTGTGGGTTTAATGGAGCCTGAAGCCCAATAACCCCTCCTGTCAACTTCTTGGGTGGCAGAGAACCGTGGGTCTAGGGAGAACGCCAGGTCCCAGTCCTCTGACTGTGCCCACATACATGTCTGCCCAGCTCCTTTACACATTAGCTGCAAGCCTTCATCAGTGCCCCTACATGCTAGTCACTAGGACTTGTGTGGCCATGATGGACTTGAAATGCCAGTGACATTTTGGGTTCTCAGTGGGTGGGGTAGCCTCTGTTTGGCTCCCAGCCTACCTGCCTTGCCCACAACCCTTTCCCCCTACACAAGGCTTTTGGGAAGGATCCAGACTTTTCCAAGATGAGAGGAAAGGCTTGTCCATTCCCCGTACCGTAAGTCAGGTGTCTTCAGTGCCGGGATTATGGTCTGTGTAAAGGAAAGCATGTCCCCATCAGAGGAGGTGGTCTTATCTTCCCAGCAAGCACGTGGGGATAATTGGAAGGAAGAATCGGTGACATGCAGGAAGCCGAGCCCTGCCATTAACTGCCTAGTGGGTCATCGAAGGGCTTTGTGGTTCAGTCAGGACATCAGTGTAGGTGAGCTTTGTCCTGGATGACCCTGCAGAGATAGGGCTGGTAGGGCTGCGCTCCCTGTCAATCCCACTGGGGCACGGCCCTTTGAACCCGATGTTGTATGTGATGTACATAATACATGGCATTAACATGATGGTTCCTTGTGGTCCCTGGGCCTGGTCCTTGAGTTGCTATCATGTTCCCACCCCGTGTATCCCAGGGACAGAGGAGGGGTTGCCTGGATCCATTTCTGGGAAGGCAGTGGCTGGTGGAGGTCAGTTGCACCAGGGACTGGGCCACTCAATCTGCAGGGCCTGGGGATTCAGAGTTTGAACAGAAGAAGCAAGAGGAGGAGTAGGATGTGCTGGAGCAGAAGGGACAGAAAATGAAGCTGTAGGAGGATAGGAGGACCAAGAGGAAGAAGAGGAGGAGGAGGGAGCTTGCTCGGGGGAAGTGGAAGAGAACATGGAGGAGGCAGGGGAGAAAGAGAGGAGGGATGCTAGGTTCGAATCCTCTGACTGTCCCCACATACATGTCTGCCCAGCTCCATGACATGTTAGCTGCTAGCTATCATCAAGGCCCCTATACTCCTTCCCTCGGACTTGTGTGGCCATGATAGAAGTGTCAATCCAGTGACATTATGGAGGTTGTAGTAACAAACTCGTGCAGGTTTTGTCCCCTTTATACTGCTGTGATCATGGTCTGCTGGATGTCAGGTTGGGGATGCGAGGATCTGGATGAGCCAGCCTGACCCTTCCAGGGCAGAGGCTCTCCTCTCTCTCACTACTGTTTCCACACCCACTGGGGAAGCACCTCTTCTCAGCCTCTGGAAAGGGAAATACTCTGGCCCGCTGGAGAGGCTCCCACATCCTGGCACCTGACATTGGTTGTGCTTGTCAGAGAATGAACGGCCTAAGGACTTCTGCTGTGAGAGCATCATCTCAGGGGCCTCAGCCTGGGCCATTTCAGGGGATGGCAGGACCTTCCTCTACAAAGGCCATTGTCAGGCATGTCTTCCTGAGGACGCCTTAGGCAATTTATGAGCATTCTGGCCTCTATATCTCTAGCCCACATGTGTCTGTTGCTGACCTCGCAATGTCAACATGTTGTGCACCGTTTACATGAGGATCCCTGTCTGTGTCGGCTCCTCTCTCTCCCTGTGGTGCCCAGATATGTCCTTGTCTTCTGCTGGCTCTGCCTATGCTGAAATCTCTGTGACAGTGCAGCCCAGAAGGGCTTCAGTGGACACAGCTGTCCCTGTGTCTGTCTGTGTTGCCTTCTTCCCTGCACACCTATGTGCTGTCAGCCGCTGCTCTTTTGGCCTGTCCTGACTTTAGTGTAAGGTCGTTGCTGAGCCTGCCTGCTCCAGAATTGGACAGTTTCTTCCATTCGGGGATCAAATTGCTGTCCCCCATAAAGGAGACTGGGTTTTCTGATTTCCCTGTGCATTTGGGGAACCTGAAGTCTGTCACTGCCTGAATCATGAGCAGGGGAACAACTAGGCATACACAGTGAGACCCTGGGGACTTGGACCTCAGCTGGCTGGTGGGGGGGGCATGAAGTCATGCATCTTGCTTTACTCCTGTTTGTCGACATGGGGCCCAAAAATCTCTTTGTTGCAAGTAGCATACTCTTTCGTAAATTTTAAAAACAATCTGCTGATTTCTTCCCACTGACTCCTTTGCCATGTGCTGTATTAGTGGTAGGGACAGAAGTACTTCTGCCATTGTCTTTCTTAATTCTCATGTGCTTCATGGGTGTTTCACAACCTAATTCCTCATCCCTCCCTCCTCTGGTTTCTGATGCAAGCCTTTTTAAAATATTTTTTAATTTTATTTTTTGGTTTTATTTACTTTTGAAAGAGGAAAGAAACACTCTGAGGAGGGGAGGGTCAGAGTGAAAGGGAGACACAGAACGGGAAGACAGACTCCAGGCTTTTCTATAGCTGTTGGCACAGAGTCCGATGCGGGGCTCAAACCCACGGACCATGAGATGATGACCTGAGCTGAAGTAGGACGTTTAACCAACTAAGCCACCCAGGCATTTCGGGTATAATTCATGTTTTAAGGAATTGTTCTGACACCACTGACACCTTTGGAATGACCTCTTCTTGCTAAACAAGGAGTCTTGCGTATCTGAGGTAGTCAAGGGACACCAGGGATATGTAGCTTTCCCACACAGCCACGAGACCCTTCCTGTCTCCATCACACGTACATATTATAGCCAACTTTCTTTCTTTGCAGGGAGAGCACCTGCCTTATCAGAATCCTACAGCCTGGTGAAGCATTTCCTGTGTAATGCCAAGCATGTTAGATCTCCAAAAGTCATTCTCCCACCATGCTACATCTTCACAACCAGAGCCCCTCCCCACTGCACCTTCCCTGGGAACCAATACCCGACTCTCTGCTTGGCTGCATGCCTTTGAGTCCTTTGACAATTTCAACAATCCATCAAGCACAGGTCATATCCACGGTGCTTCTGTCAGGTTGACTTCTTTCACACAGACCAGTGCCAATCTGCACTGATGCTCAAGGCACTTTCTTAAGGGTTAGCCCCTCTACCTCTTACATAAACACCATAGCCTCAGGGACACCATGGTTCCCAAATATGTGCTAGATGGAGAGGTTCACAAGGAGCCTACTCGAGTGTATTGGTTACAACAGGCAAAGCTGCGCTGAAGAATGAGTTGGATTCAGTTGGCTTCTCACCTAACCATATGGCTGTTAACATCCTTTAGCCTTTCAAAGAAAACAGGTGGTTCAGACTTAAGAAAGCAGTCACCAGCTTACAAGTATCCAGTCCTCCTGATATTGGAGATGACTTTTTGTGCCAAGAGGAGTTTGAGTCAGTGTCTTTCATTACAGCTTGAGGATCTCTCCTTTGCCCAGGGTCTGGGATCATGTTCCAGGCCATTCTCTCCCATCGGGAGAGTCAAAGGAGTCAGTGGGAAGAAATCAGCAGATTGTTTTTAAAATTTACGAAAGAGTATGCTATTTGCAACAAAGAGATCTTTGGGCCCCATGTCGACAAACAGATGGAATGCAGGAGTAAAGCATTTCCCTCCATCATTGTGAAGGAATATAACCTTTCTGATACCATAGATTCCTTTCAAATTACTGGCCGGTCACCTTCCTGCCTCCTGGGATATGAAGGAGACGTTGGCTCTTCTGCTCATGGTGGATCCTTTCTATGTCCTGAGTCACTTGTGTCTTGCCAGGGGCCATGGGCTAACAAAGTTGAGCACATTTCCTGGCCATGTGCCTGAATATGGTTGATTCTGATGGGAAAGTATTGAGCTTCATGGCTGTACAGATTCATGATCTTTCTGGAATTGGCCGAGCTTGAGTACCTGATTCCTTCCTACACTTCCTGCTGTGCCCTCCCCTCAGGTCTGTTTCTGGCAGTCCTGTTTCCTGTATGGTGGTGGGAAGTACCAGGCTTCCCACAGAACAGGAGGATCTGGTCACTTCCATTGTTCCTGTCTCTGCCTCTCCTCCTCATTGTGAAGGTCCTCGATAGGACTGTCTTTGGCTTCAGGGAGTCTTTCGGACCTGCCTTGAAATCCGGCAGGAAATGTGGCCTTTCCTGCTATGTGCTGTGCCCTGTACAGCACTCCTCTGTGTTGATATTGCACACCTATTATGCCTCTCCATTACTGTCAGCCAACTTCCTTCTGTCACATCTGCATTCCCTGTCCTTCCTGCCTCCCTCTTGAACACTCCACCTCCCCTTATCTTCCCCATGTCCTTCCATGAAACTTTCCTTCTATCTCTCCTTGTCTTCCCTTCTCCTCTCCATCACTGCCTCTCTCTTTCCCTATGATCTTCTTTGAACTCTGGCCCTCTCACACATTTCCTCCCTCAGTCTCTTCTTCTCTTCCCCATCTCTCTCTCTCTCTCTCTCTCTCTCTCTCTCTCTCTCTCTCTCTCTCCCTCTCTCTCTCTTTCTCTCTCCAAACACCCCATGGCTCTCCCTCTCTCCTCGTTGGTCTTCCCCTCCACTCCTCCTCCCATTCACTGGGACTGGAAGGACTTATCAGGTGGACCGAGGTTGTGTTAGTTCGTTGGTGTGGACGAGAGTTGTTAGAAGTTATGTATTCAAGACATCAGGAGGAAGCAGATCTCCTGGGCTATTTCACCATTCTTCCCCCATGGAACCCAGGCATTTGGAGGAATAGAGGTCTCCAACGGATTTCGGCAAGGTCCTGCTATTCTTTGGCAAGAACTCCTACCTCTGGAATGAACTCATTATAATTGAGTATGTTCTTAGCTTGCCCGGTAAGAGGCTACTGTGTGTATGGGTGGGGGTTGGTGCAGGGTTGAACCTGAACAATTCTTCATGGGACAGCACAGAACTCAAACACCTACACCCAGTTGGATGTATTCAGTATTCACCCTAAACCTCACACGAGCAACAATACCACACAAGAAAAAACCATACACAGGCACCTCACAAGCACATATCATTTGTCCTGATGTCTTGGAGCCTCACTCTGCCCCATGTTTTACCGCCTCACTTCTCCTTATCTCCTGTGCATGAGATCCTCATTGAGCAGGTTATCTCCCATGTCTGAACTCCATGTTGAAAACGTAGTTTATCATGTCATTGTCCTAGAAACTGGTCAAGGCTCATTACTGGGGAAGATTCTCTATGTGAATTGTGTAAAGGATTCTTGACTTGATTTAAAATTTTGTTAGCACTTATTTTTTGAGAGAAAAAGGAAGAAATTTGAGCAAAGGAGGAGCCAAGAGAGGGGGACACAGAATATGAGGCCATTTCTAGGCCTTGAGCTATCAGCACAGAGCCTAATGTGGAGCTTGAACTCATGAATTGTGATATCATGACTTGAGCCACGGTGGATTTTTGACCCACTGAGTACCCAGGTGCCCCAAGGAATCTTGGTTTCAGATGATATGGAATGAGGGTCACCACAAATACCAACCTTCCTGTGCTAAGATCAAGGAACTGGAACATAGATTGCGCAGAAACAGCAGGTACTACTAGGCTCTGAGCCTCCCCAGCTCCGGCACGTTCCTAAGACCCACTCAACACTTTGAAATCCCTTGATACTCAGTACCTCCCATGCTGTCTTCACCCTTTAGGGCAAGGGGTAAGGGGTGACTCTTCACAGTTCCCATGTATAACAGGCCTGTGGGTGCTGCCTGTAGGCAGTCATTGCTTGTGATGTCTGGTTGAGCTCTGTCGCCCTGCATGTGTTTCTTTGTGTGTTCCCATGAAGGACTCAGTCATCAGCAGCCTTGTGTATCCAGAAGGAAGTGCACGGCCCACAGGACGCAGCTGCACTCCTACCAGGCAATTAGAGGAACAAGGAGAGAGAAAGAGAGACAGAGGCATAGGGAGGAAAGAGTAGGGGAAAGAAAATGATCAGAGAGACAAAGAGAGAAGAGAGGAACAAAAAGGGACAAAGAGGGAGGAGGAGGAAGGAGAGGGAGGCCGAGTTGGAGATAACAGGAGAGGAAGTGTGTGTGTGTATATTTGTGTGTGAACTAGTGTATGTACCTGAGACTGACTGAAGGAGTGTGTGGCGAGTGGGCAGCTTTAAGGAGGGGAGGAATGAAAGGGGTGAGTGTGGGAGTGGGTATGCCTGAGGGTGTAATGGACTGTTTCCCCAACATTACCAACCCAATCTCCGTCAGTTTCCTGCACACTCTCCCTCAAGAATGGCTGGTGGTCCTAGCAACTGACTTTCTCTACAAGAGCCTCTACATTCGTAGATGTGTGCAGAGCACTAGGTAGTGGACACTGAAAACTCGCTCCCTCTGCAGCGTGTTCAGTGACTAGGTCTCATGATATCCCACAGGCAGCATATGGGAGCAACATCATGGTCGACTCTGAATCATGAGTTTGGACATCCCTGTTCCTGTATGGGCTTGTCCCTAACCTTGAACTTCCTCACTTTCTCAAGAAACACAATAGCCTGAAGAAACTGGCCTTTCCCCCATTTTTGTCCTTGTCCTCCACCACTCCCCTTCTGCTTCATTAGACCTTACCATCCTCACATGCTGAACCACCTTTGAACCTTTCCTATGTACAAGGTCATAGATCCAACCATTCCATGTAATTCCAATGTGCAGGCACAGAACCCAAACACCTACAGACAGTTGGATATATTTAGGGACTCACCCTAGTTACACAAAAAAATAGTACACAATTATAAAAAACACAAAAGTGCTTCAAGGTATTTATCTGCAATTAAATAGCTGTTCACAAGGATGGGAGCATCACTCTGCCCCACATTTTGTCACCATGCTTGTTTCCTGTCCACTAGAATCCTGTTGACCACTGGTGCACAGCTGAAGGTTTTCCACTGGTGTTGCTGAAGTATGCTGCACCTTCATAGTCTTCTAGAGACCTGGCGGCTCCTTGGGACATGGACACACACACATACACACAGACACACACACACACAGAGACACACACACACACACAACAGGTGAGTGTCTTCCCTGGGCCAAATGTAAGGTTGCTTGAGTGTTTCAAACCAGAAATGTGATGGGATGCTGTGGTAAGCCATGACAAGTGTGACAGTGGCTCACGAGGCCAGCTAAAATGTAGAATAGTCATAGGAGGTTTGAGTGTGGGGTTCATGGTCATGGAACGACATTTCTCACAGGTGTAGCAGCCTGCATGGTTGTCTGTGTTTGCTCATTCATGGTGCTTGGCTCACAGTCCTCAAACAGCCTCCCCATGGAGACAGAGCTTCTCTGACTCTGCATGTCTGCAGACTGTGTCAGGCTGAAGCCCTCCGGATCTAGTGTCAGCCCCCTGGGCTCTTCTAATCCTCATTTTCTCCATGTGTAAAGTATCTGTGCCAAGGCCCTGCAGGGCACAGTTCAGTGCCCACAGCCTGGGTTCCTCACCCATCTCCCTCTCAGTCCCCCCCCTTATGTCCTCATCATCTTGAAACAGTGCAGGGCATTGGGCCACTGATTGCCTATGTTAATATGCCATGGAAACTAGTCAGGCATCAGAATCCTCTCCCAATTATCTGGAGAACACAGCAAGGTCACCTCCGGTGCATGTTGCAGAGCCCCACCTCAGCAATCCTGCTGGAGCAGGCAAAGCTCTCCTCTGGAAACCAGCTGAAGGAGTTGAGGCTGAAGTTGTGGTGCCTGTGTCCTTAGGACTCTTGTTCGTAATTCAGGTATCACTGGATGGGACTGGGAGGAGACACCCTAATATTCTTCAGGGAGATGACTATGTGACAAGTGACTGGAGAACGGATCAAGCTCAAACCTCCCACAGCTGCTGCCCATACATGCAGTGACTGCTTGCCAGAAAGCCGAACGACATATTGTTTACAAAGACGTAAGTTCGGAAGTAGGGGTTCTGGCCTGTGAGTGCCGGGACCTTACAGCCATGACTGGGAAGCTTCGGTTTCTCCAGCCGCTGGTATACAGTGGATCAGAAGGTGAAATCTCGTCCCAGGAGGCCAGTCCCCTCCCAATTTCAGACATACATCTCATCTCCTGCCACATCCCCTCACCAAACACCCATCCACCCACAGAGGCCTCGGTCTCCCCCAGTCTCCTCAAGGGGACACAGATAGAAGCAAGTGTCAATTGATATCTGATCTTTGAAGGCATCTGAAGGTGATTCTCATCTTCTGGATATCACGGAGTCTTCGAGTGTTGGGCATGAATGTGCAAGGACCACAAAATCAGTGTGGACAGCAGCCTGGCACTGCTGACACCTGTCCTCCTCCAGGAGGTCCCGCCCTCCACACAGGCTGATCAAGGCTCATGGGGGCTCAGGTTTCTGCCTGTCTGCTGGACACACACAGGAGGCCATGCTTGTCCAGCCTCCACCAATTCCGGGTCCTTCTTGAGTTCGAGGACTAGACCGAGTCCATTTTCTTCCCACCCTGCAGCAATTTGCTGATGGGAATTCAGACCCATGCCTCCTGTGGTTATTTTGTGCTGGAAGCCCTGGTGGAACTTGGCATTCTGACCTGGAACTCCACTGCCACTTTCTGTGGAGTTTCAGTGGTGACATCTAAGGTACACCTTGTACCGCCCCATCATTGCCCTCCCACACCTGTTACGGAGCCAGGATCTTAGGATGGGATCACATTTAAACGTGTCTGGAAAAGATATTAAGCCACATTATCTTGTGTTCCTTGAAATGTCACCTCCATTCACTTCCTCTTGTACTAACCCAGCACCCCCATGTTTCCTCGATGACAATCCTGTTGTATATAGACTTGGACCTGAGGCAGTGATGCCCTGGATAAGGGCTCCTATCTGTTCCAGATGATACTGCCGCCTCTGGCATAACCAGTGTTTCAGCCGCGAGCCAGCCCAGCTGGTTCATTCCATCAGGGATGAGGCCCTATCAGGAAGGCCTCTAGAGCCTCTCTGGTGGGTCAGGCAAGGACAGATTCTGGATTCGAACAGGCCCCTTTTCTCCTGTGTCACCTGCAACCCCTGTGCTTCTTCCCCCCACAGGGCCTCTTGTCCTTTCCGCTTCTGTTCCTCATTCTCCTGTTCTGATTGCTCCTCCTCCTCCTCCTCTTTTTCGTGGTTCTCCTCCTCCAACTGCTCCTCCTCCTCCTTGTCCTTGTCCTTCTCCTCCATCTTCTTTTCCCCTCATACCTCCTCCTTTTTCTCCTCCCCTTCCTCAAACTCCTGTTTCCTTGTACCTCCTCCACCTCCTCTTCCTCCTCCTCCTTCTCATCTTCCTCATCATCCTCTACCTCCACCTCCTTTTCCATTTGTATCTCCTGCTGATCCTGATCATCATCTTCCTGCTCCACCAACTCCTCCTTTTCCTCCCTGTAATTCTCCTGCTGCTTTGGCTTGTGCTCCACTTCAGACTCCTCCTGGTCTTCATGGAAGTCCTCCTGCTCCTGCTCATCCTTCTCATGCTCCAAAACCTTCTCTGCTGCCTTCTCTTCTTTCTCCTCCTCTTCCCCCTCCCATGCGTCCTCCTCCTCCTCTTCTTCCTCATGCTCCTCCTAAACTCCTCCAGTTCCATTTTCTAACCCTTCTGCTCCCTCCACTCCTCCTCCTTCTTGCAGTACTTCTCTTCATGTTCTGCATCCCCAGGCCCTGCTGGATCCCGGTCACAGTTCCAACCTTCTCCCAAACAAGGCCAAACAGCTCCAGACCCACGCTTTCGTCATCGAACAGCAGCACCAATTCCTCTCAGGTTGGACATGACATTCTATTGTAGGTTGGGACACATTGGGCCCCAAAGGAAGGGAAGGAGGAAAAAAGTTAGGCAGAGGGAGGGACAGAAAACATGAGAGACTCTTGAATACTGTAAACAAACTGAGGATGGAAGGGGAGTGGGAAGGGGGAAGGGGGGGTGATGGTCATGATGGAGGACACTAGTGGGGCAGAGCACTGGGTGTTATATGGAAACCAACCTGACAATAAACTATTAAGTTAAATTAAAAAAGAACGGAAAAAAGGAAACCAATTGTTTTTCCATTACGTACTAAAAAATTGTATCCATTGAAAAGAACTCCTTATTATTCAGTGTACCCAGCCACAGGTCACTGACATTCACATTCTGTCCCCAGAAGTTTAACTGAGTTATGACCATCTCTAACTTGGTAGTGGGCAACATATTCCATGTGCAACAGCCTCTTTTCCTCAGTTAATTAGAACATCAGACTTCTAGGTTTCTCCACACAGAGACATATATCAATATTTGCTTATTTTTAAACATCAATACTATTTTACTGTTTATATACACTCCCCCTTACTAGACTAGGAAACCATGGTGCATTTAAAGATAAGACCCATGGGAGAAGATACAACTTTTTTGGTCCACATTGGAGCAGCAAATTCCTCCCAAATGTTTACGCCACAAAGGTAAAAGCTCCTTCTGGAAAACGTTTTTTTTTTCACGGATAAAAAGAGATTGATTTCAGGTACCTATATTAGAAACAGTCATGACCGTGAGAACTGAGACTAAGGAAGCAGATAGTTCTTTCTTTTTCGACCTTCAGGTGGAAGTCAACCTCAAGGGCAGGACCCCATTATGAATTTGGGCTTGAAAATAGGGTTAGAGAGGGGCCAAATTAGAGTTCTAATAGCTTTTCTCACAGAGTAACCAGAAAGTAAGACACACCCAGAGGCAAGATTAAGGCGGGAAACAGAGCCGACTTCAAATCCCCCCCACCAAAATGTCCTTCACAAGGTGAAATGGGTTGCTGAAGCAGCCTCCTATTCCAATAGAGAAAAAACTAAGTGACTCCAGCCAGTGATTGTGGGTCTTATCATGGTCTGTTTGCTGGAACGTGGTATATACTCATACAATACTCCAGTACTCCCAAGACAAAATCCAGAGGGTTGTATGGGTTGGAGCAAGACTTAAATTCAACAACCCACACAGTTCTGATCTGATGCACTGTGGTCCCTAATGCGTATACCCTTCTCAGATAATTTCTTATAATCGTAAATGGTATAGTGTAGTGAATTGGAAACATACATGTGGGCCTTACCCTAAACCTAGAGAAGAGAGATCTCTTTGCCCCTTAATGGGAGAATCCTGGTAAGGGTCCTTTCCTGAGGGCCCAGTTACTTTAGTGAAATCCTGGAATCTCTCCTAGAAAATATTTTGCCCCCATGGGACACACAAATCTTACGATGTGTACATTAGTTCATGATTTCAGGAGAAGATCTAACCAAAGTTTCCAAGGCCATAATAGATTCGCTTAACATTCTAGGACAACAAGGACTCAGCGTGTTTCAAAGGAAGTTGCACTTTATGGAATGGGAAGGACACTATGAACAGCATATAATCAGTGAAGGCACCTGAAAGATGAACTCTGAATGAATAGCTGGAATAATTGGCTGCCAGAGACTCTAAAGAAGGATCTGTGGAAAAGTTTATTAGGCTACTGTAGATTGTGGATTCATTTTTATGCTCGGAGGATTAAAGAATTCTATCTGAGAATACTGGAGGGGGATCCCAGACTCTCTCAAGTGGACTGCCAAAGATATTAAAGACTACTTTAACCAAAGGTGTGATTTGGGCACCTCCATCTCTAGAAAAGGCTTTCCACTTATTTGTGAGAGTAGACATGGTTGGAGTGAGGAGTGGGGGTATACTCTTGTAGTGCTTGCACAAATGGGATTGGAAAAGGAAATCAGTTGTGTATATGTCCAAGCTAATAGATCGTATGTCTAGGTGGTGGCCAGAATGTAGCAAGGTAGAAGCCACTTCCCTGCTAGTGGAGAGAGCAGGAAGGGCACTTTTGGGGAAAACCTATTACTCAGGAAACCACGTAATCTCCAACGTATTTTAAATGAGAGGCGGGGAGAATAGGCTAAAACAATTTTGAACTCTAACATATGAGGCCATAATTTTGGATAAAGGTGACTTAATCTGGAATCCAGATGCCAACCAGTGCTTTCCGAGTGCAGGAAAGCCAAACGATCTGGATGATTAAGCCAGAATTGTTTAAAAATAATTGATTTTCAGGCTGGATTAGACCAGATTTGAGTCAGTCCCAATCCTGGTAGGCCTAGGGTCATTTGCAGAAAGATTCCTCCCAAATGATCACTGATACAAGGCCTAATGGGTATTGCGTTCTCATTGGGGAAAAGCTGTCAGTATGCAAAAAAGGGAGATTGCCCAACAGTCAGTCAGTCCACATTTGAAAATATTGGCTCTAATCAGGGCTTTAAAGTGGCTTGTAGAAGAGGAAGGGATCATCTATACCGATTCCAAGTTTCTCATTGGAGTGGTGCACAGTTTGGGAAGATTTGGAATGAAATAGATATCATGAAGTGTTGAAGGAAGGAATTGGTTCATGGGGAAACTGATCAAAGAGCTTCAGGAATGTCTCTTTCTTCTTGCTGAAATAGCTATATTACTTGTAGCACGTCATGAGAAGGGACATTCCTTTCAGGAACTAGGGAATCCTCTTGTGGATGACACTGCCAGAGAACCACACTGAAATATGGACTCAGACTCCCGAGCTTCATCCCTAGTGTACCCATGGGCAGGTTAAGGCCTTTTTCATTGAAGAAGAAATAAGGGAAAAGAAGGAACTAGGAGCAATGCCAGATGGGGAGGGAGGATGTTTTCTTTCACATGAAGTGAAGTGCTCAACAGGCCCATCGTGAGAAAATTCATGGTTATGTTGCACGCGGGAAGCCATTTGGGATCGCAGTCATGGGTGATACCGTATTGATGTCTAGGGCTGTACGGGAATTTACACTGTTGCCAAACAAGACTGTATGAGTTGTGATATGTGTCAGATAATTAACTTAAAGGCTGTTAGAAAATCACTTAGAGGGGCCACTCTCTAGGTTTTTGGAGCCATTCTAGAGCATCCAGATAGGCTTGACTGTAATTCCAAAGGTGGGAAAACAAAACATCTGGCTGTGGTAGTAGATAGATCATCTTACTGCCTGGGTAGAGGCCTATCTCTCCACTATCTCCACAGCTGGGTCTGTAGTCAAGATTGCATTTGAACAAATGATCCTTCGGTTGGGGCTAATAGAATATATTCCTTTGGATCATGGCAGCCAGCTGACGTGAGAGGTGCTCTAAGGGAAAACAGGAGCATTGCAAATAAAGTGGGATTTCCACTCTTCATAACATACCACTTCATCACGCCAAGTGCAATGAACGACCCAAACTCTCCAGAAAGATATTGTCAAATGAAGGTTAGAAACTACATCGCCACGGATGATGTACCTCCCCCCACAGTGTTACTCTGTATTAGGACAGCCCCTCTCAGAGACCTAGGTTTGTCTGCCTATTAGTTTGTTGACGGGCAACTGCATCTAAGTAAGGCATTGGACTTGAACTTACCTACCCTGGAATACTAAGCACCAGTCCCTCTCATAATATGTCCTAGTCGCCTCTTCTGCTCCTCTTCCAACACGATAAAAAGGCTCCTGAATATGCCCCGCTACTTGAATTCATGGCCTATCACTTTCAAATGAAAGATGAGGCATGAAGTAAATCTTGGAAAGAGGCAAAAATTCCAACATAGCTAGAAGTGCTTGTATGAAAGCTTTCAACCATGGAAACCACTGTACAGATTGCTGACATGGGATTGAATTATTTCACTGAAGTCAGGGGTTCAGTAAAATAGACACTAAATGGTAAGGTAGAGGTATCATGAGAGGTACATAAGAGAAACTTAGACGCATTAACGTTAACCATAAAAGAATATCCAGGGTATTCAAGGAGAATTTGAGTCTGACCCTGCAGCTGAAGAATACTATGTTTTGTGGAGGCAGCCAACAGGGCTGGGAAAATTCTGAAAATGAGGAGTGCCTCTAACCTAACCATTTAACTTAAAATTTTAATACAACTAGTGCTGTATCCCTCAAACAGAAATCTGTTGCCTATCCTGTCTTATCATGTGCGATTAGAAAGCCAGAGGTTGTTTTCCCAGGCAGATAAATAGGTTTGTATTGATAACTTCCATCTCTACATTCAGGAAGACATCAAACCTCCAGGGAATTGGGACTTGGCACAGTGGACTACTCAGATTTGGAGATGGAATGCCATCCCACACATCATTTGACAGCTTGACTACATCTGTCTCAGATGGAACACATAGATTAGGAGTCGATGTAACAAGAACTAACCAGTGAATGGTTGTCTTTTAAGCCAGTTGATGGCCTCATCAGTAGTATACCTCCACCATCCACAGGCCAAATAAGGCCTTTAATTTCTCCCGGTAATGATCCCAAGCAAAGTTGACCTCAAAGACCTGACACAAACCCTTGAACTCTAGACTGAATATGGACATGTTAATGCTTCGGTGGAATGGTTCAAATAATTTGTGCAGAAGCTTAGCAAAAGTAACTGTTATGCTTGTGCTTGAGGAAGGCCACAGGAACGAACAGTTCCATTTTCCTGTGGATGGGATACAGACCATGCAGGAATGAGTTTCATGATGGCACTCGATCAGTCAAGGTTGCCTGGGGCAATGAGCCCTGCACGATCTTATCATTGATCTTTCTCACACTACAGAGGGCAGAACCAAAGGTCATTCTCTCTTCCTTCATAGGGACAGACAAGAAATCACTCATCCTGTCTCGCAGGGTTCGGGGAAAAACTCAACTAAACTGTGGGATCTGGGATGACCTGTTTGCACAGCCTTCGTGTCCATGGTGAACAGAGCCACAACCATTCTAACTTGCACCTCCCACGGGCAGAATTTTGGTGGTACTGTTTGATGAATAGCCTACTTAAACTGTGACCATCCACTTGGAGTGGAGTTTGTGCATTAGTACAATTGGCCATTCCATTCACTTTGACATCCCATCAAAGTGATAAAGAGAGTAACATCCACCACAGGAACCAGACAGGATGACAGGGATTTTGTTTTTATCCCCACATGTATATGGATGCAACAGGAGTCCCACGGGGGGAAGGGTGTCTCCAATGAATTTAAGAGGAGGAATCAGATACTTGTTGGATTTTAGTCATCACATTTCTGGTGGTTTACCATTGACAAGAATGTGGGTTGGATTAAAAACTTCTACTAAAATCAGCAATGGTTTGTCAATTTCACTGGGGCTGTACATCAAGGAGTAGCCGTTCATTTATGTCCCACCACTAGAATGGCATGGGGCATGAAAGAACACAATAGCCTTAGATATGCTGGTAGAGAAAGAGGGAGTCTTTTTTCGTGTTCTGTCAGGAGACCAGTTTTGTAACTTTCTCCCCAACAAGACTGCCCCACTTGGCACCATCAGCAAAGCTTTGAAGGGACTACCAACTCTAGCCAATGAAGTAGCATAAAATTCACTGATGCATCAGCACTTCTGTATCCCTTGGGTAAATCCCCAGCAGTCCTATTGCTGGGTCATAGGGGAGGTTTATTGATAGTTTTTTGAGGAACCTCCACGCTCTTTTCCAGAGCGGCTGTACCAGTTTACATTCCCACCAACAGTGTAGGAGGGTGCCCGTTTCTCCACATCCTTGCCAGCATCTGTAGACTCTTGAGTTGTTCATTTTAGCAACTCTGACTGGCATGAGATTGTATCTCAATATAGTTTTGATTTGTATTTCCCTGATGATGAGTGATGCTGAGCATCGTTTCATGTGTTTGTTGGCCATCTGGATGTCCTCTTTGAAGAAGTCTCTATTCATATCTTCTGCCCTTTTCTTCACTGGATTGTTTGTTTTTCAGGTGTGGAGTTTGGTGAGTACTTTGTAGATTTTGGGTACTAGCCCTTTATCCGATGTCATTTGCAAGTATCTTTTCCCGTTCCATCGGTTGCCTATTAGTTTTTTTGATTGTTTCCTTTACAGTGCAGAAGCTTTATATCTTGATGAGGTCCCAATAGTTTATTTTGGTTCTTGATTCCCTTGCCTTTGGGGATGTGTCACGTAGGAAATTGCTGCGGTTGAGATCATAGAGGTTGTTTCCTGCTTTCTCCTCTAGGGTTTTGGTGGTTTACTGTGTCCCGTTCAGGTCCTTCATCTGTTTTTAGTTTATTTTTGTGTATGGTGTAAGAGAGTGGTGTAGTTTCATTCTTCTGCAAGTTGCTGTCCAGTTCTCCCAGCACCACCTATTAAAAAGGCTATCTTTTTCCATTGGATACTCTTTCATACTTTGTCAAATATTGATTGGCCATACATTTTTGGGTCCAATTCTGAGCTCTCTAATCTATTCTCTTGGTCTATGTGTCTGTTTTTGTGCCAGTACCATACTGTCTTGGTGATGACAGGTTGTAGTAGAGTCGAAAGTCTGGGATTGTGATGCCTCCCGTTTTGGTTTTCTTCTTCAGTATTACCTTGGCTATTCTGGGTTTGTTGTGGTTCCATACGAATTTTAAGATAGTTTGTTGTAGCTTTGAGAACAATGCTGGTGCAATTTTAATTGGTATTGCATTGAATGTGTAGATTGCTTTGGGTAACAATGACATTTTAACAATGTTTATTCTTCCGATCCATGAGCATGGAATGCTTTTCCATTTCTTTGTGTCTTCTTCAATTTCTTTCATAAGCTTTCTGTAGTTTTCATCATATAGGTCTTTTACATCTTTGGTAGGTTTATTCCTAGGTATTTTATGGTTTTTCGTGCAATTGTGAATGGAATCAGTTTCTTGATTTATCTTTCTGTCGCTTCATTGTTGGTGTATAAAAATGCAACCAATTTCAGTACGTTGATTTTGTACCTTGCGACTTTGCTGAATTCCTGGATCAGATTTAGTAGGCTTCTGGTGGAGGTGGTCAGGTTTTCCAGGTAGAGTATCATGTCATCTGCGAAAAGTGAGAGTTTGACGTCATCTTTGCCAATTCTGATGCATTTTATTTCCTTTTGTTGTCTGATTGCTGATGCTAGGACTTCCAGCACTATTTTAAACAACAGTGGTTAGAGTGGACATCCCTGTCGTGTTCCTGATCTCGGGGGAAAGCTCTCAGTTTTTCCCCATTGAAGATGATATTAGCTGTGGGCTTTTCGTAGATGTCTTTTATAATGTTTAACTATGTTCCTTCTATCCCGACATTCTCAAGGTTTTTAATTAAGAAACGATGCTATATTTTTTCAAACACTTTTTCTGCATCTCTTGACAGGATCATATGATTTTTATCTTTTCTTTTGTTAACATGATGTATCACATTGATGGATTTGCGAATATTGAACCTGCCCTGTAACTCAGGAATGAATTCCACCTGATCATGGTGGATAATTCTTTTTATATGCTTTTGAATTCAATTTGCTAGTGTCATGTTGAGTATTTTTGCATCTGTATTCATTAAGTATATTGGCCTGTAGTTCTCTTTTTTTGTTGGGTCTCTGGTTTGGGAATCAGAGTGATGCTGGCTTCGTAGAATGAGTTGGGAAGTTTTCCTTCTATTTCTGTTTCTGGAATAGCTTGAGAAGAATGGGTATTAACTCTGCATTAAATTTCTGGTAGAATTCCCCTGGGAAGCCATCTGGCCCTTGGCTCTTATTCATTGAGAGATTTTTGATCACTGATTCGATTTCTTCACTGGTTATGGGTCTGTTCATATTTTCTCTCTTCCCATTTGAATATTGGTAGTACATGTGTGTTTAGGAATTTGTCCATTTCTTCTAGATTGTCCAGGTTGTTTGCATACAATTTCATAGTAATCTCTGATGATTGTATTTCTGAGGGGTTGGTTGTGATAGATCCATTTTCATTTATGATTTTGTATATTTGGGTGTTGTCTCTTTTTTTTCTGAGGAGCCTGGATAGAGGTTTATCAACTTTGTTTTTCAAAAAAACAACTCGTGGTTTCATTGAGTTTTTTTTTTTCAATGTTTTCAAAAAACATTGAGTTGGTTTTTTTTTTCGATTCTATACTATTTATTTCTGCCCTATCTTTATTAATTCTCTTCTTCTGCTGGGTTTGGGGTTCTCTTGTTGCTCCCCTTCTAGTTCCTTTAGGTGCTCTGTTAGATTTTGAATTTG
>JAQQST010000022.1:2897175-2937240 GCA_028646485.1 Cryptoprocta ferox | reverse complement strand
ATATTTGGGACTCTCCACCATGTGCACTTTGGCTTGTTTTTTGATGTGGCCCTGAAAAGGAATACAGACTAACATGCAGGGAACAAAAGCATGAAAACACTCAGACAAATCAAACAAATAAGCAAACCAAAAGGGGAAAGAAAGTAAAGAAAAGGAAAGGAAAGGAAAGAGAGAAGAGAAGAAGAAACAGAAGAAAAAGAAAAAAAAAACAAAAACAAAAAAAATAAAGGGGGGACATAGACAGCAAAATGCTGTGGACAGTCTAAAAGTGGATAACCAGCCAAGAGGAGAGATAAGAACAAGATAAGGAAAATATATCTGGATGGCAGGAGAAAAGGAGGAGAAGGAAAGAAAAAAAAAGGCAACTTTCCTGTGCGGATGGGCATGCTTTGGCATAGGTAGGTGGGTCTCAGGGACAGCTCTCTGATGCCCCGCCTTGGTGGTTACGGGGAGAAGAATGTGGGCCCGTCAAGCTCTGCTCAAACCAAGCGTTGCAAGCCGCTCTTCTGAGTCTGATCTCCCCATGCCCTGGGCAAGCCAAAATGTATTATCCAAGCTCCGCCTCACTTCCAAATCCTGGTCCATGCAGTTTAACACTACCACTGGCAATGCAATGCATTCCCGCTGGTGGCCGTCCTCCCGGCCAGGCCCGGCTCCACCACCGCGCCCTCTCAGAGGCTTGTCCTGTAGGAGGGCCACCACCTGCCACCGCTCCCTTTGCCACTTGGAATTAATGCAGCTGCTGCTGAGCCCAAGGAAGAATTCGCCAACCAGATGGGACAGATTTCACTCCCCACGCCCAGCAGTTATTTATATGGGGATACAGGCGAGCTTTTCCTCCCTTAGAGATGGTTCTATGAGTGTTTTCAGTCTCTCTTTCTCTTTCTCTTGTCTCTCTGGGGCACAGCGCACTCTCCCTGTGTTGGGTTGGGGCTCCTTTCTCTTGCACCTCCGGAACCTGCCCAACCTCCAATTTTCAGTTCACAGTCACTCACTCAGGCATCTTTGAGGTTGTCTTCTTTCTGGCATCTATTTCTTCTTTTCCCCCACTTGCAAATCAGCGTATTCTCCCTTCAATCCTCTCAGTTCAATCAATGCAGACGAGTGCAGACTACAGAGCTCCCTACTTCTCTGATATCTTGCCGCTCTCCCTCACTGTGGTTTTGAATTGCATTTGCCTGATAGCTAAGGATGGTAAACATATTTTGATGTCTTGAACAGCATTTACATACCTTTTTTTGTATTGTGTTGTGTTTGAGTTCCAAATCTGAAGTATATTTTTATAATACATTAATAACTATCATTGAGTTGTCAAAGTTCTTTATGTGTTGTAAATACACATTGTTTTAAAAGTGTGTACATATTCCAAACATTTTCTCCCACTCTTTGGCTTGACTTTTTATATTTTCTGGATGTTTTCCTTAGAAGAGCATAAGTTTTCAATTTGTAAGCCATTCTATTTTCCTGTGTTTTTCTGTACAGTTTGGTTTGCATGCTATCTTTCCCTACCGTTGGTCAGAAGATGTTTTCCTATATAAGACTTTAATTCTTGCTTTTACATTTACATATATGAGCTCCCCTGGTTTATTCTTTGTATATTGCATGAGGAGGGACTGATATTTATGTATATTCCATTTGGACACCCAATTGTCCTAACAGTATTTTTTATAAAGCTCTCCTTTCCCCCATTAAATTGCCTTCTCACCTTTGATGAAAATCAATTGGCAAATAAGACTGGAACATTGACTGGTTTTTCTGTCCTTTTCCCTGGATCCAATGTGCATTCACACATCAACACAAACCTATGTTGGTTCCTGGAAATTTCATTGTGAGTCCTGAAACCAGGCAATGCAGGGCCTCCAACTTTGAACCATTTCACAAATTTGCCTTGGTATAATCTTCATTTTCGCTGTAGACGTCAATGCTTTTAATGATAGTTTGAAGATTTTATAAATATGTCAATTGATATGCATATGAATAGGCAGAAACATAGCATATATGTCTTCTGTCTCAGTCCTTCCGCCACTCAGGTTCAGTCTCTCTGTCAAAAATAAATATTAGGAAATAAAACATCCTGACTCTTTCCATAGTCTCCGTGCATGTGCTCTCTTTGTGATGGCAGGTATAATTCTTCTGCATGTTGAACTACTGTCACATTATATCACTTCTTGTCCTCATCCACAGTGAATCTCTGTATCGTAACTATTCTTTGTCACGTATTCTGATCTCAAAACAATCTCCACAACGCTTAAACAATTGGGTTTCATTAAATCCAGCCTCCTGCTGTCAATCCTTATGTTCTAATCATAAGCACAGAACCTGAGATCTGATCTTGTCAGAGCTTAGGATCAGAATAAACACCTTACCACATGTACAAATGTCACTGCATATTTTCATGGCATCTTGACTGTGTCAGAGGAAATTCAATTTCCTCTCTGCTCTCCCTGGAAGTTTCCTTCTGTCTTCATGATTCCTAACTATGTCAGCACCAAAGAATCTTCTCCTCCCAGCAAGCATATCTTTGTCAAAGTACATCATGATGGATGATTTGCTTTCACCTCCAATTATTAATTTTTAGAATAAAGGGTGAAATAACAAAAAGAAGTTTTGAATTTGTATGCCCTCTTTGAAGGACAGGAATGCCAAGTTATCTGTGAGGGGGAGATGAGCCACAGGGATTGCAAATGAAGTGCAGAGGAAACAGAGGAAAAAGAGGAGCTTTGCTGTGGAAGGAATGATAATGGAGTGAAAATTAAAGGCGTAGGAATTCAGAGTAACAAGAAGAGCCTCAGCAGCATATTGTGATTCCAAATAGCCTCCCCACTCTTCACAACCTTTTGTAAGTAGACTCAGTCCTTATATTTGTCATCACCATCGTTTCAATGACCCTGCGACTGAAAGCTTATGGTTGTTACTTCCAATACAGTAAATAATATGCTTATGTCTCCATTTCTTTATGTTCTTTCACCCACTCTACACCTTACTATGAAAAATTTAGATTTATATGTCACTAAACGTCTTTCTTGATCTTTTCAAGTTTTGAGATGCAAATTTCCCAGGTCTTTTACTAATTGCCTTCGTAAATTGGAATACTCTATCTAAAATTCTCTATATTTTGCTATACACATTGAAGAGTCATTTTGATGCTCATTATGGAAAATATTTATGTTTGCATTATTTTCTGCCTGTCTTCCCAATTTTGATCTCCCACTTCTGCCATTTTTTCTATTCTTACATTAATCATATGTAGAGGGTTTTTTTTGCTAAACATGATTACATCATCTTTTTTTTCCCCAAAGGCCACTCAAACTGGTTGTGATACAACATGGGATTAGTGGAACAATATGTAAAAACCATAAATATTTGACTCATACAGACATCACTAAACAATGACGAATCCAACACCTGAGTCACTTTTCAAATCTCAACTCAAAAAAATTATGAGTTCTGTGATCTAGTTCTTCTTTTTGCCTGAGGCCCAACTGCCCTGGCTGGTCTGCTTACTGGGTCCTGTTCAACGGGATGCCAGTTTACTTCACTAACTGCATCTGGGGTGAATTTGTCCTGAGATCTATGCTATAGCTGTGAAGCAAGATAGTCATGACAGCAGCTGGTCTCCCTTAGAAAAGTCAGGACATTTCATTGTTGTGTATATGGTATAGTGCCATTGGTGTTGCTAATAATCCTTGAGCACATGTTACAGAGGCATACCCTTTGACTTACCCATTGATTCCACAAATACTGTTTGAGTTCTACCCACAATAGTCATAGGATTAGGCATTGAAACTACGTAACTGATTAAAAGCAGACTAGTAAATCAATTCCATCACTCCTCAGTGTTGCGAAGGCACAGATACTTGTCAACTAAAATATGACAAGATAATTGCAGATGATGATAAGTATATGAGGAAATAACAAGAAGTACATTATAAACAGGGGTTATCATTGTTTTCTTTAAATGATAAGATGGAAAATATGTCAGGCATTGCATGATATACTATCACTCTCACCATTACACCTGATCAATGTTATCATTTTAGGATGATACCAAATAAATGTGTATAGCTGTATTACACACTAATCTTTTACTTATGAAACTTCTCCATGTGATCTCTCTCAAAAATAATATAATATTTAAAACTCAGCTGGTGGGCTTGATTTAATCTGAGGGCCATAATGTGCTGAGTCACTTACAGAGAATAACACTGATGGTGGTCTGCTGAGCCTATGGCTGTATAATATAATGAGAAGAAGGCTCTCTGTCGATGTAATGTTTGAACACGGGATGAAAGCAGGACATCTAGCACAGCAAACATTGCTCCCAAGTGCAAAGGCCCTGAGGGGACGGAAATTGAGACTGTGTTGGCTGGAGTTGAAGGAGAAGTGAAGTAGATGGTAATTAAGTTTTGAGAGATAGACAGATGTCAGCTTATGTAACTCATCTACTTGAAGATTTCCCTGAATAACTGGAAGAATCACAACCAGAGCAGATGAGCAGCCTTAGTTGGGGCACTGCTAGAACTCAGTCAGCTATCACTACCTTCTGTCCCTCCATGGATTTCGGGTTCCTTGGGAAATAATAAGACAGTCATTCACTATGTATGTTGAATAAGTGTGTAAGACTGCATAAAACGGAGAAAGGGATGGTTTCCAGAACAAGGTGGGAACTACATGACCAACAGAGGGAAGGATGTAAGACAGATATGTGAGAAACTTTCGTTGCAAATGGCAGTTCCTAGGGATCACGTCATGCTGTTAAATAAATCTGAAGATCAGATATCTGTCAAGGTACTGTGAACCAGCATTGAGATTCCAAGAGTAAAAAGAAACGTGGGAAAATATTTATTTGATGCATTTGCAAAACCTATCAGGTCTAGCTTAAGCAAACTTTTGTTTAAAGAAATAAACTTGGGTCGTAAAAATGTAGACGTCAATACCCATTTCTTTAATGCCTTCTTGAATAACTTATTTAATACTTATTTTGGTGCTTTGACATAAATTTCTATAGATTACAAACATGTCTTAGAAACGGGTCCTCCCAAGGTCAATGTTACTAAATGGATGACATTGTGATTATCCATGTTATCAGATACTACATATTGATAATGCAAATGGATAATGATACACATTTGATTAGAGTCAACTCAGAGTCTCAAAACCACTTCCTCTCATTCCTTCTGACTTCTAGCAGGAAGTGGATAGATGCCTTTCGATGGAAGAATGAATCTAATTTTTCACAATCTCAAAAAGAGACATCTAAAAGAGTTGAATATATTGGAGACTGTTAGAACTAGAAATTATACCCGAAATCAAGTGTTGGGCATACACTGTGATGTATTTTAACCAGAAGACTTAGGAGCCACGTGCATATTTTCATAATCATGCATCTGTGCTACAGGTACTTATTTCGTGTATCAACAAATCAAAAACATATCATGCATCTATAAAAGTAGTTGAATATCTCCAGGAATGGAGGTATTATACGTATTCTCAAGGATACTACAGCAGTATCCTCATAGTATTAAAAATATTTAATACAAATAAAGATTTTTTTAATTTTTGTGATTTTGCAAGCCAAATTTTTTATGTGGTGAAGTGTTACTTATCAAAGAACGCTATTTTGAATTATTATTTGTGTTGAACACACGTAATATTTTCATCATTATGTTTTGTTGTATAAATATACGCATTTTTAGGACATTGGAATCAAATTGCCATGTTATTTTGAAATATTGTATTACTTTTCTATATAAATTGGATGATTAAATATGAAATATAAGGTTTACTTCTCTAAAGTTCAGATATATTTGGCTAAAATTTCATGTTAAAATAATGAATTCTGTTTATTTATGTCTAGACAATTTTTCTATTCATTAATCTCATAGTATTGGATCTTTCTGTTGGAATAATTTAGTTATTCCAATAAAAACCCTTTTAGCAAGAGAGGCTTAGAATTTATTGTGCACCAAAGTCCCATGCTATAACACATATGTGCATCAGCTGAGGCTCAGAAGACATATCGTAAAGGTCCTCTGAGGGTGTTTCTGCCCCTTTCCGATTAGCCTATTCTTCTCCAGGAATCAGCGAGCTAGTCACAAAGATTCTTCCCATGGTCATGCAGCAGATGGAAGAAAACACGTTAGTGTGTCTCTATCATGGCCATCCATCCCACCCCCTTCTCTTGTTCTCCTTCTCATCCCTCCAGTCTCCTTTGTCTTTCTCTGTATCTCTCTTCTCATCAGATAGAATGCCAACATACTATTTTTCTGCAAAGCTGACAAATTTAAATAAGTATTCAAGTACCATTTTTAAAACCCTTGTCAAAGGTTTACTTAAGGAACACTTAAACATGCAGCATTTTATTGACAATAGTTTGGGCTTCCCAACTCTCACTTGAAAAATCATTGCTTAAATGACTCTTACGTCACAGCAATGAATGAAATGTCAAGTGCTCTGGGTGGAGCTGCCCATCCAGGTCATGTAGCTGTGCACACTGAAGTCACCCATATGATAGGATTTGTTGTCTCTCCTTTTATTTTGTGTCCGGTGTATACTAATTCTAGTCTACTTAAATCCCAAATTTCTCTATTTCAATTTTATGTCATACTTCAAAAACTTAACCAGCATCACACAGACTTGTTATCTTCCTGGGCTCCTTCACCAGAACACTAATTTTTATCAGACTTTCTCATTAGTCAAGCACCTATAAAAACACTTTTCCAGTTAAATATTATGTCTTAAGATTCTATATGATATGGCCCATGATTTATTTTCAAACAATGCATTAGATGGTTTATGCACTTTATATGTATTTAAAGTTTTTATAGAGTTTTATAATTATAGAAAGGTATATAGTATTAGTTGCATAGTATATGTATATATATACACACACACACACACAGAGAGAGGGACAGAGGGACAGAGAGAGAGAGATTGCAGTCTCCTGTGGGAACAATACCATTCAAATACTTATTCATACAGTCTGCTAAAAATACATGAAAGGAAAGTTTTTCACGTAATTGTTCCATCACCCTTTTTCTAGAGCCAGTGCTGATAGCTATGTGATCACTGAAACTGAATAATAGTGTTTTAATTCATTTTGTGAATTGTTATTGCTTATTTCTCAATCCAGACATTAGATATGTCCTTTAAGTGCAATATCCATATTCCTCATAAAAGGAATACATGGAACTAGTGTTGAATGATGCCTACTAATGAAGTTAATCTTTGTTATAATTCTGTGTAGTAGGTGTACAGCTCTTTTTTGTAGATCATGACGGAAATTTTGCGGAAACTCACACAACCAATAGGAAGTAGCATTAGGTTTTCAATCAAATCTGACTCAGGAGTCTGTACAATTTATATTCCACATGGCATCAAGGTGATATTTGCTCTTGAATTCTTTTATGATTAACGAAAGAAAACTTCATAAAATATTAATTTTCTGTGGCAAGATTTATGAGCTTTACCACTCTAATCTCATCCTGTATATTCTTGTTTGCCGCCTGTTCTATTATAGAACCATCAGTCACAGTCAACTTCGATATCCTTTCTTGGGCACATCTCCAAACCAGAGACTTCTACATGAAGTTACCTTTTTTTTGCCACCGTCTGATTCTTCTGGGGGTGGGTCCATCCATCAGGTCTCACCTAATCATCATGCTTTCTGATCTTCTCCTTTAAAATGATACACAGTATTTCCCTGGGTCTTTTTGGTCATACTGTGAATGGAACATCACTCATTTGGAAGCCAGTGACCATCCCTGAAAGGGCACTTTAGTGTCTTCGTGCACACAGTAAAAATAAGCATGAGACAGAAGGGACTAGAGAGTTGCTTGTGTCTTCACTTCAGACCTTACAGTACAATTGAACAATCATCTTATCCTCCAGTTTCATTCTGTTGCTGCCTTACAGTGTAGTTATACTGCATGACTTTTGTTGTAAGAAATAAATATATTTAATCTTAATATGTTGTAATGTATAAATCTAGACTGAGTGCATTATTCTAACTGGGAGCCTAATGATTCTACTCCTGCCTGGGAGCATGACCTTGTCACCTGCCTACATGCACCATCCTCATCATCCTGCAAGGTACTGCAGCTTCTGACATCCTGACTAGGGGGTAGTCTCCCTAAACCTGCCTGTGATAGACAGAGAGAGGTCAAGCAGGGAAGAGTGTGTGTGTGCGCGCGCATGTGCGTGTGTGTGCATGAGTGTGTGTGTGTGTGTGTGTGTGTGTGTGTGTGTGTGTGTGTGTGTTACGGTATGTGGAGGTAGCTTATTAATCTGTAGTGTGCCTGTGCTTCCGACTCTCTGGCAAATGGTGGTGGCAGGCTTACATTAAACGCCATGTATGTGTGTCCAAAAAGTATCTTTTCATTGAACAACATGAAAATATGCAAGGCAGTGAGTGTTTGAGATGGGTGTGAAGTCTCTGAGTCACCTCAGTATTGCAGAAAAATGTTTATTTACAAACTTGCACTGAGGGAAAGGAGCTTTTGGTACAGTGGTCACACTTCCTTTCTGCCCCACAAAATATTTGATCAAACTTGAAACCCATTTTTCGCTCAGTTGCAGACAAGTCAGTTGTGAGGACCCAAACTTCCCCTCTGGCCCAACCACCACCCATGCCAAAGGTTGTGCATTAGAGCTAGGTCTCCACCCAACCCAGGACCCAGGGAACTTTCTCCCTACACTGTCCCAGGCAGCCATTACCCTGATGCTCCCCCTCCACCTGGAGCTCCTCCACACTGCCCAGGGCAACCCCCACCAGCAGAAGGAAGGAAACTGCCTGGGCCCAGAAGCCAGGGATTCACTTGATAATGGCCCTTCTCTGATCCATTTGTGATCTCCACTTCCAAATAATCCTGTGCTTCAGGTGCCATAAGACCCTTGTATCTAATTCATTCAGAGAGCAGGTCTCTCCCTGAAGCAGCTCCAGCACTGTCAGGGGACTTTGGGCTGTGGCAGGATGCAGCACTTGCTCTTTGGGCTGCCACTCCTGTGGCTGCTGGGCCATGTACCCCATCTCTCCTTTTTTGTGCACTTATGATCTTCCTGCTGCATCTCCCCCTGTGCTTCCTCACCTCCTCCAAATCCTCTGTGGCACACTTCTCTTCTTCACATTCCTCTTCTCCATGCACTGGTTCCTCGCTGGAATGGGTTTCCTGAAAGGTTGAGTGCTGCTGTCCCTACATGAAGGGGTGCATCATTCAGCCACCTTCAGAGCCCCCGCATCCTTCAGGTCACTGTCTCTTCACAACCCTCATCATGGAGAATAATGGCCTAGGATTGCTAGGTATCTTGACCCCTCTCCACCATGACTTGCTCACCATGTGTCCCTCCACAGCCTATGCTTGGGCAGCTAAAGGACAGGGATAGGACAGGTAGCAGCAGAGGGCTCTTTTACTACGCCCAACAGGTGTACATTTGATGCCAGGCAGAGGCAATTCACAGCTACATTCTCTTGAAACCCTCCAGCTTTTGAGGCCAATACTTGCCCATGGTGAGGGCCCCTCAGAAGCTGTGGCTTCTGCTGAGGATGGTTTGAGCCAGAGGCAGTGAAAGGTTTCCACATGTGGTTTTGGGGGAAGGAGTTTGTGCCAGGCACAGCCCCCTGGCGACCCCAAAGGACCAATCATACATTTCTCAAGGGATGAGGCTCTAGCAGGTGCTCCACTGCCTCACCTCTCTGGGCAGGAGTCAGTACTCTGTCACCAGGGTGGTGTTGCACCTTGACCCAGTATTTGATATTAGCTATTACATGGTCCTGATAAAAAATACTGTGTTCAACTTTTTATGTGTTCCCCAGGGGCCGCATGACTGGCACTGGGTAATTCAATACGAGGCCGTATAGCACTGACACAGGGCCTGCAGAGTCACGTTGCCCTTTTTTATTGAACCTGGGAAACCCTGGAGGAGATGTTTCTCCAACCACTGTCACATCGCTGTCTTCAGGATTTCTCCTCCTTTTCCTTCAAGGTGGGGCAGAAATCCTCTGGATGTTGACTGAAGCAAACAATGAGTGTTTAGTAGCCATTCTCAGTTGCATGCAGCTATGAGGGAAGAATGCCACTGTGTGCTTAACACCAAAGTTACACATATTCTGTGTGGTCACTAGGGAATTCAGGGCCACTTAAACCAATTGATTGCCTACCAATGCATGGTATTTCAGGTAAGCCATACACAAGATACTGAAAGTCTATGTAAAATTTCAATGAAAGGAACTCTTGTCCACTTTCCATGTAAGTGGTTTTGCAACCAGCATATTTCACCCATCATCACAAAATACACAATAAATTCATTAAATATTACAAGAATCACTGTTGGGGAAATAGGACAAACTGTCCCTATCGGACCTCTTTCTAAGAACTTTCCTTGTGTACTTATTGTCCTTATCAGACTTCTGTTCCCAGAAGGCTGGGAACATGGGACTTAATGAAGTCCCAGGAGGATGTGCAGGACAGACCCTTCCTCGTCATCACCCATTTGTGTCAAAAAACCACGGCACCGGAGATATACCCATGCACAGTTGCAGGTTGTTCCGGATCTGTCCTTCCTTTATCTGTAGCTACTGTTCTAAGGAAAACATTCACTGTGTCATCTACTGTGCTCTCCAAGGTTACAAGGAGGGTATAAAATAAGATGGTGTTCCTAATAAAGTTTGCCATTAGCCCTCAGCTCTTGGTCCATCTCCATTGCTTTTGGGGACGTTCACTGTTCCCTTGCTTTTTGGGACTGTTCATGTTTCCATTGAGAAACCTCCCTCATATTCCCATCAGCAGTGTTTGGGAACATCCCTGTTTCCATTAGCCCTCAGACATTGGGAACTGACATTGACTCCTGCTCTTCATGTCCACAGGACACCTCATCACAAAGGAGAACCTAGCAGAGATCACCTACGATGATCAGTTGAAATCCATTTTTGAATGAAAGGATGATCCAGACTATGTGAATCAATAAATCTTATGAGTCACATTAATAATTAAGAGAAGAGAACCTTGTGAAAGTCAAAAGTAATAGATATGAGGGCTCTGTCTTCATTCAACTCCTTTTCTTTCCTTAGTGAAAAATTTTGGAAGTTTATCTATTATTGAGAGACAGAAAGAGACAGAACATGATCAGGAGAGGGGAAGAGAGGGAGAGACAAAGAATCTGAAGCAGGCTCCAGGCTCTGAGCTGTGCGCACAAAGTCTGATGCAGAGTCTGAATCCACAAATTGCAAGATCAAGACCTGAGGCAATGTCGAATGCCAAACCTACTGAGCCACCCAGGCTCCATCAACTCCTTTTTGTAAACCAACCAACCAACCAACCAACCAACCAACCAACCAACCAACCAACCAACCAACCAACAAACTAACTAACTACTTAACTAAATAACTAACAAAACTTTCATCCACTTAGCTTAAGCTAATACTACCTCACATTCATAAAGTGCTTAAAATGGAAAGCTATCCTCGTATCCAATAAGAGTGTCACCTGGGTTTCCTTTGGTTCAAGGCCGATACCAAGAGGCATACATCCTTCAATGCACTTGATTAGTGTACTTGGAGACGTTCCCAGAGCAATTCCAGTAGAAAAGAAAACAAAGGACATGCCAAAGAAGAAAATGGTCTCCTTAGAGATAACATGAATTAGAAGCAGAATGTCCGAGACAGCACAAGCAGTAAGCAAATTCTGATAGGGAGAAGGTGCATGATCAATACAAAACAAAAACAAAAACAAACAAAAACAAAAACTCACGGATATTCTACACAGTATCTATTATAAGGCCAAAGATAAATTAGGGGAAATTATTCTAGGTATATTTGCATAGATTAATATACCCCATGCAGGAGAAGATTAGCCATTGAGATGAAATATCTACAAACGTGAAGATAGTAAATACTTCTGGAGGAAATATAGGAAAACACACATGGTTGGACAAAGAACTGTTTCCTTGGCTTGGTGAAAGTTTTGATCAAGCACCTATGACCACTCAACAATGAAATGATAGCCACCTCACTATCAGTTTTACAAATTCTGAAAATCAGCGGGCAAAATCCTATTTAGGGACCTGTCACACCACAAACCTATATCAAGACCATTGGATGAAAGATCCACCTAAGTCTGAAACCCAAGGAACATGAAACACAATGAAATTAGTATGTGTATATTGAGAAGCTGTAAATGAGCTCCATGAAAATGAAATAACGAAAGCAAAAAGAAAACAAGAACAACCATGTATTCCAAGGGGCAATGGGTGAAAGGTGTTTTCTAAAGTACACATCAAATGAAACATAGCTCTAGGAAGAGACACTTGGCACCAGGAAATGTCAGGGAAGGCAAAGAAAAGCATGTGGCCAATGATTTCCTGCAAGTCACATTATCTGTTCTCATCATGAGAAAGCCTTCCATTGAGAATTAATTTAAGTTTTTGCTCATCTGAGCAAAATGTTTTGCTTTAATGATCTGTTAAATGTAATTTGTGTCGTTTGCTAACATACAATATATAGAGAGTGCTCTTGGTTTTGTGATTTCTGTGACTCATCACATACACAGAGCACCAAGTGCTTATGCCAGCAAGTGCCCTCCTCAGTGCTAGTCACCCATTTTGCCCTACTCTGTGACCCACCATTATACTGCAGCCCCTGCGATAATGTTCCTCTCCTTCCTCTGCACCGATCATGGCCTGAGGCCAACTGACTATGGTCCAGAAAAAGCTGCATTACCTGGAAATACTGGGACTCCATCCTCCTGGAAGAGGGTGGTCACGAGTTGGTAACGCAGGCAATCAGGGTCCCTGGAGCAGTGTGTGTGAAACAGACCGTTGGTGTAGTGACATCGGATTTTCTCCAGCAGGACAAGTCAAGTGAGGTTCTCTGATCCTGGCAGGTGGACCACCCTTTTGCCACCATTCAGCTCCTCATTCAGGCTCTCACCTCTTTTACCTGTGCTCCAGGTCCAGAGAAAGTGGGGAAGCTTCGGCCAACGGCTCAGGTGACATGCCTCCTCCAGGGTTGTGGGACCAGGGAGGTGTGCGGAGATAGCTGTGTGGATGGACAGATGAGCACCTGCTCTCTTAGGGGACAATTCCTTGCCAGTAACCCCTCTCATCTGAGGAGAAGCTCAGCACTGTATCTGCAGCTGAGCTTGGGACATTTGAAGTTCTACCCCAGAGCTCTTTTACCCTTTGCATGGAATTTGTCCCATCTTAAGCCTCTCAGCCCCTGTGTTTGGGACTTTGAACTCTCTCAGTGTACCTGGAGGCCTGGCACCAAGTTGCATGAGGAGCTGGGTTCCTTTTTTAGTGCCTCAGAAGTTGAGTGAAGATGGAGGAGTCTTTGGACATTGAAGTCAGAATCCTGGCCATGCTCCACCCACCCTACCCCCATCTGCAACAGGGAACACCTGGTCCACTCCTTGTGAGTTTTATGGAACCTAAGACCCTATAGCCCTCCCATCAATTTCTTAGTTGGCAGAGGGCCTTGGGTCTAGGGAGGAATGCTGGTCCCAATCCTCTGGCTGTTGCCACATGCATGTCTGACTAGCTCCTTGACGTTAGTTACAGGCCTTCATCAGTGCCCCCACAGGCATTTCTCTAGGAATTATGTGGCCAAGATGGAAGTGACATGCCAGTGAGGTGCTGGGTTCACAGCGGGTGGTCTAGTCTCTGCCTTCCCCACTGCCTACATTCCTTGCCCACAAGCGTTTTGGGAATGATCTCCCCATTTTCATGAGGAGAGGAAAGGCTAGACAGTGTTCCTAATGCTAGTCAGGTGACATCGGTGCTAGGTGCATGGTTGGTGTAAGGGATAGCATGGCCCAGTACAGAAGGAGGTCTGACCTGCCCAGGAAGGATGTGGGGAGAATTGCAAGGATGCATCCGGTAGCATGCAGAAAGCCAAGCCCAGCCATTAACTGTCTATGGGGTCATCGAAGGGTTTTGTTGTTCAGTCAGGACATAAGTGGAGGTGATCTTTGTCCTTGATGACTCTGCAGAGATAGGGCAGGCAGGGCTGGGATTTCCTGTCAACCCTGTTGGGTCACAGCCCATAACACCTGATGTTGTAAGTGATGTACCTAATAAAGGGCAATAACATGATGATCCCTTTGGTGTCCCTGTGCCTGGGACCTTGAGTTGCTACCATGTTCCTGCCACGGGGTCTCCTGGGGACAAAGGAGGGGTTACCTGGCTCCATTTCTGGGAAGGCAGTAGCTTGTTGAGGTCAGATGCGCCAAGGTCTGAGCCTCCTCTCCCACCTCTCTCAACCACTAAACCCGTTGTTGAGGGCAGCTTCTGGGCTCACAACTGAACGTGAAACTCTCCATTGCTGGGTAAATGTTCGTATGTCTCTCTGTCACACTAGGCTCCCCATCCTTGATCCATATCATCCTCGTCAGCCTGTCTCAGTCTGCGTGGGTGTTTGGGCACTTCTGCCACCTGATGCTGCGGTGGACGGTCTCATTATATCAGCTCCAATCTGGAGCGTTTTTGAACCCTGGCCCTCACACGACCCCTGCCATTGAAAGGAAACTCTTCCATCACAGGAGAACGACACCTTAGCCACATGGCATGGTGCATGATTTCAGGAGATCCTGAGGTCCCCTCCTACCTGGAATCCTTCTGGGCCCATGAAGTGGTAGGAGAACACTGCTTTCAGCAAACGGAAAAGGGTTGCATAAGTGTAGTCCCCAGATAGGGAAGGAACCCCAGAGCCATCATCCCTGATGTGGCTCTGTGTGGTGTTGACTAGCTGCTGCTGTCTGAAGACGATAGGGAGGGAGCCCACATCACCATTGCAGTCAATGCCTCAATTCAGGTGGGTTATTGCTTCTCAGGGGAGGTGATGTGTCTTTTTCTAGACCTTATGGTGTGTCCCCCACATTACCCTCCAATTCCTCCAAAAAGACTTACAAGATCCTTGATGATGAGCCATTTCATGGCACATGGGGACATTGTTTGAGGTGGCCTCCATACTCATGGCACCCAGCTCTGCAGAGGAGGTTTAAAGGAAATGGGAGCAGGGTGAACACAGATCCAGTCAACAAAGGCCTGATAATCTCCCAAAGAAACTCACAGGAACTCGGCGCAGAAGGCGAGAGCTGTCTTCAAGACAGAGCCAGGTTCCAGGAAGGCCAGTTCCCACAGCCACGTGTCTTTCCTGTGCAATGTGACACACAGGTGGAATGCACACAGATCATGAGGGTGTGGGTTCACATAGCAGTGTCACCTTGACCAGGCTGCAGGGAGGAATGGCAAGAATGGTGCACAAGATCTTCAGCCTCTTGAGTAATCTCAACCTCACACATCTCTGGCTGTGAGGTCCTCCTACTCAGCTTCCTTTCCTAGCAGGAGCACCAACAGACCGCTGTCGTGACATGAATGTCCTCTCAGTGTAGGAATGGATATACAGAGTATCCTAGAGGGTGTGAACAGATAGAACCCAGGGGCCAATGACTGTGGGCACACATGTGAAATGCACTCTCAGGGAACACTATGGTGATCCAGTCCGTGGATCTCCAAGGACATGGACACACTTAACACAGGTGGGAGTGTATACTTGTTAAAGTGTAGATGTATCCCTTCTCCTCTGTGTATAGATACTGTGGTACTCAAGACACTCAGGAGGCCAATCAGATTACGCGAAGGGTGGCTCCCCAGTGACAGATGGCAAACAGGATGCCCAGGGCACACAGAGGGCCAACTGCAAAGCCACCCAGGGGACAGTCACTTGTTGGGGTCCAGGGCTCACCTGCAGATCCAACAGGTTCTCCCCAGCGTCCAGCTGGCCTGAGGGGCATGGCCATCGGCATCATGCCCACTGTCATCCAAATGATTGGCCCTGCAGGCTTGCTGGTGGCCTGGGGCTTGCTTAGAACTCTCTCTACCTCTAAGCTGCATCTGCACCCTTTTCACTCCAAATGCCTCTGCCGCAACAGCACCACAGTGACAGCCACGGCTGTGGCTTTCTGGGTACAGCAACTGGTCACATGCTCCGTGTGGGCCTAGGGTCCCCTGCAGGAGGCTGCACTGTGTTGACAGCCCTTGGCCTCCTGGCTCCACTGCCTGTGTCTATGGAGGGAGGTGTGTGCTTTCAACTACCTCCAGCCTCTTCTTTCCTAGATGCCACAGTGCCAGTTCCAGTGCAGTGTCAATGGACTAGCCTGTCTGGTCCTGACAGTGGGTGGAAGCTGGGCTACCTTGTGCTGACCTTCACCCAGGAAGGTTGCAGTCAAGTGACAGGAGCCAGCGGGGACACTGGACTCTTATGGTGGCGGGTGCCACAGCCCGATGATCGGGACTTGTATGTCTCAAACTACAAAAGAATGCTAGGCCTGACCTGAGAGGAACTGGGGCTGCTGCTGGATGACATAATAGTGGGACTGGAACTGCTGGGCCTTGTCCTGGAGGAGTTTGGGACGGTGGCAGGGAACTAGCATGGACTGGGTATGTGGAGCATGGACAGAAGAAGCACAATGAGGAGGAGGAGAAGGTGCAGGAGAAGAAGGGACACAAAATGGAGGAGGAGGAGGAGGGAGAGGAAGGAGAGGTGGAGGAGAAAGCATGGGAGGGCAAAGAGGAGGAGGAAGAATAGGAGGCAGCAGAGAAGGTGTTGGAGCAACAAGAGGATGAGCAGGAGCAGGATTTCCGTGAAGACCAGGATAAGTATGAGGAGGAGAAGGAGCCAAAGGTCCAGGAGTATTACAGAGGGAAGATGGAGGAGTTGGTGGAGCAGGAAGAAGGGGATCAGGAGCAGCAGTAGATAAAAGGGAAAAAGGAGGTGGAGGCAGATGATGATGAGGAAGATGAGAAGGCAGATAATAAAGAGGAGGTGGAGGAGGTTCAAGGGGAAAAGAAGTTGGAGGAAGAGGAGAATGAGGATTAGGAGGAGGTATGAGGGGAAAAGAAGGTGGAGGAGTAGGGGAGGAGATTGAGGAGTACGAAGAGAAGGAGGAGAAGGAGTTGGAAGAGGAGGACCAAGAGAATGAGGAGAGGGAATAGGACAAAGAGAAGGACGAGGAGGAGCAGGAACAATATGGAGTGTTTCTCAGACATCATACTGACACAGTCCTTGACTTCTATAGGAAACTCTTCTATATCATGAAAACACCATGTTGGACAGAGGGACTGTGGCACGAATTTAGGGAATCCTTGATTCCTCTGCCAATCTGGAACCCTTCTGGTCCCATGAAGAGGCGTGGGAATGCTACTTTCCACCAAAGGGATAAGGGAGGCAGACGTTTGTTCCCCAGATCAGGCATGTAGCTCAGAGCTACCATTACTGCAATTGTTCTGTGTGGTGTGTGTCTAGCTGCTGCTGTCAGATGTAGATATGGAGGGAGTCCACCTGACCATTTCCATTTCATGGAGGGAATCCACATCACTGCAATCACTTCCTCACCTTCAGGTGTTCATTTCCTCCCATGAGTGGTGACATGACTACTTGAAATCCTTGGGTTGTGTCCCTCACTTGTGGACAACTACCACGTTCCCTCCCACCCTGGATGGTTTTCCAAGACACTTGACCTCACACCATTAGGGGACACAGGCAGACAGTGTTTTGCGTAGGACCCCATGCCTATGGCATCCTGCAGCTCAAGTGAGAGGTAAAGGAAATTGGACCAGGATGAACGCATATACAGCCATTGAGGGATACAGGATCTCCCTGAGAAGACCTCCAAGCACAAGGAGATGAAGGGGAGAGCTGTCTTCCAGGAAAGGACATGCTCCAGGAGGACCAGGGTGCGCAGGTACAAGTTCCTGTGCATTGCCACATACAGGAGGAAACAGCAGCAGAGCATGAGGGTGTGGGTGTGCTTGGCAGTGTCCAATTGTGCAGGTAGCTGAGAGAAATGTCAAGAGAGGTGCACATGATACTCAGTTTCCCATAGTGTGGTGTCCTCTCCATGTCACACACCTCTTGCTGTGAGGTCGTTCTCACCTTCCTTCCCTAACAAGGCACTGCCAGACTGCTGTTATGACATGAATGTCCCCTCCTAAAGGAGTGTAAACAGATGGAAACCCGGGGCCAACGACAATGGGGGCACATATGAAATGCACTCTCAGGGAGGCCTATGGGGATCCAGTTTGGATATGGTGATTCGTATCCAATGGATATGCCAGAGATTGACAAGATTAAGAAAGTTGGGAGTGTATACATAAAAGACCATGGTTGTAGTTTTTCTCCAACAGAAAAGACCATGGTTGTAGTTTTTCTCCAATGTATATAGAAACAATCATTATGAGGTCATATGGCAGTCCTAGCCAGTAGTGCGAACATCTGCTTCGCATAGACACAGGGCAAACCGAACGCCCAGAGCACGCAGAAGAGGGAGATGTGAAGCCACCCTGGGGATGGTGCACCTGATGGAGCCAGGGCCTCACCTGAAGATCAAACAAGTTCTCCCCAGATTCCTATAGCAGCGGCCACACCCACTCCCTTCCCCATGATTGATCCTGCAGGCAGTCAAGCAGCCTGGGCGTGGTTGGAATTCCCTCATCATCAAAGCAGCCTGTGTACAGATTTCACTATAAAGGACCTTGCTGCATCCTCACTCCAGAGACCAAGCCTCTGTGGCTTCATGGGTACAGTGCTTGTGCGCATTCACTGCCTCGACCTTTAGGCTCCTGGAGGAGGCTTTGCGGGTAGCCAGTGATTAGCCTCAGGGCTCTACCATCTGCTTCTGTTGAGGGAGGGAGGTGCTTTCACTTCCAGCCTGTCCCTTCATAGCCGTGTCTGGTGAGGGAGGACTGTGCTTTCACCTACCGCCTCACCCTTGTTAGCCGCGTATGGTGAGGGAGGGCTACGCTTTCACCTCAGGCCTCTCCATTCATAGCCAGTTTGGTGAGGGAGGGCCATGCTTTCACTCCAGCCTCTCCATTCGTAACTGGGTCTGTCAAGGGGGGCCAGTGCTTTCACCTATTACCCCTCCCTTCACATCTGCCAGAGCTCAGGACTGTAACCAGGGTCAATGTTGAGTGCATAGTGTATCGGAAACAGAGGGGAGACCCGGCCCCACTGTGCCGCCTTCAACCTGGAAGGAGACTGTCAAGAGACTGGGGCCCGCTCAGACCCTGGGTCTCAGTAGACGACGGAGGCATCAAAGACCAAAGGTTTGCAAGCCACAACCAAGCACCCTGTGCAGCAAAGCAAGTCCTGACCTGAGATAGAGGTGTCCAGCCCCGGGGAGAAATTGGTGCTGCTGGTGGAGGACATAGTGGTGGTGGACAAGCTGTTGGGCATGGTGGTCGAAGAGACTGAGGTGGCGGCCCCAAAAGTAGAGATGCCTGGTAATGAGGAAGATGATGAGAGGAAGCGGGAGGAGGAGGAGGAGGTGCAGGAAAAGGATCATGAGGAAGAGAAGGTACTATAGGGCAGGGAAGAGTAGGAGGAGCAGGAAGATCAGGAGAAGAGGAAAAGTAGCGCCAAGAGCTGGAGGAGGAGGAGAAGGGGCAGGAGGAGTGGGAATAAAAGTTCAGCAGGGGGAGGTGGAGCAAGAGGAGAAGCAGGAGCCAAAATAGAAGGAGGAATGGGGGGAGGAAGAGGGGTTGGCCTAAGAGAAAGAGGAGGAGCAGGGGCACCAGGATGTACAAGTGGTGGTGATGGCTTTGTGGCAGTAGAGGTCGTGGCAGGGGAGGAGGAAGAAGAGGAGGGGGATGGGGAAAATAGGAGGAGCAGAAGAAAAGAAGGAGGGGAGGAGGAAGAGGAGGAAGAGGAGGAAGGGGAAGAGGAAGAGAAGGAAGTGGAGGAGAAGGAGGAGGGGAAGGAGGAGTCAGTGATGCAGGAGCAGAAGGAGAAGGAAATGGAGCCATTGCAGGAAGAATAGGAATAGAAAAGCAGGAGGAGGAGGGATTCTAGCAGGAGAAGGAGAGGTAGAAGAAGGTACAGTAGTTGATGTACCAAGAGGAGCAGGAGGGGAGGAGCAGGAGCAGAAGGAACAAGAAAATGAGGAACAGAAGCAGAATGGACAGGAGTCTCGATGAGTGGAAGGACTGCAGAGGCTGCAATTGAAGCATGAGCAAAAGATCCAGTTAGAGTCAGGGATCCAGGCTGGCCTGAGCCGCTGGAGGCTCTAGAGTCCTGTCAGATAGATAGATCTACAGCCACTGAATAAACAAGCCAGCCGGGAGCACACTGTGATCACACTCCAAATATCCCAGCGGCTACAGCATTGTCTAGAACAGAGAAGTGCCCTTATCTAGGGCATTCCCGGCTTCTGGACCAAGTCTGTATCCTTCATCCTAGTCCTGGAGGGATCTCAGAGGGGATTGGCTAGTGCAAAAGGAAGGTAAGGGAAGTGACATTCGAGTAACACACGGCCTAGAGTGCAGATCACCCCCTCTACTGAGGATAGGCACATGCAAACCTGGTGTCATCTAGTGGTCCTGGCTCCTGAATGAGGGTTTGGGAGGGGATGGCCAGGGAGGAGAGGGCGGGAGTGCATTATGTCACACGTGGAACTGAAAGACGACTGGGGGTTGGGGGAGTGGGTCTCCAGGTCAGACGGTGGACTAGCACCAGGACATGTCCACACAGAACAGCCTGGGATGCCCTGTTCCGGGTCCCCCTCAGCTCTCTGGTGCAGGAAAGGGGGTGAGAATGCCCACCTGGTCATCCCAAGACACAGTGTGTGCTCTGTATACATACGTGTACTGTCTAGTCATCAGCACACAGGAATGAGCCTGGGATGTGGTGTGCTGTCATATACAGCCATCTGTGTGTGCCTAACAGAGCCGTGCAGAAACCTGGGACCCTTTGGGCCTTGAGCAGCGTACACAGAGGCTGGGGACCCTGGGGTAGCACAGGTGACAGTAGTGCCGGGCTGCTGCCCAAATATGGTCGCTGGTTCTAGCTCTTTCATGCCCAGGACTTGAAGGCTCCTTGACATCCACAAGTTGGTGAACACCCTCAGATATCAGCCATGATTAGGAAGCAAGATGAGGACATGCTTCGCTACCTGACCAATTTGAAGGTCTGGCCAGGGAGACGGAGGCAGCATGCATGGGTGCGATGGTGGGTGGACACTGATTGGAGATGAGATGTGTTCCTGAAATCAGGAGGGGTGAGGTCTCCTGGGTTGAGATTTCACATTTCTGACCCACTAAACCAAGGCAGTTTGGAAGAACACAAATTTCCCAGGGATGGCTGGGAGATCCTGCTGTTCTTTGGCAAGAACTCCTACTTCCAGAATAAAGTCCTTGCTAAGGAGTATAACCTTACTCTTACTGGTCAGTGACCACTGCATGTGTGGGCGGCAGCTGGGGGAGGGATGACCTTGAATCCTTCTCCAACACCTTCTCACATACACATCTTTCTCTAGAATAGAGGGCTTCTCATTCCATTCTCATCCACTGGTACCCAAATTACCAACCAAAGGCTCACACACACAGGCATGACATAAGCAGCCTTACTTAACTTCTTCAACTGGTTCTGTGACCACCATTTTGCTGGCTCTTGCAGGAATGCTGAGGTAGGATTCTGTGGCAAGGAAGGGAGATTATTTTGGTGCATTCCCCAGCTTCTTGGGATATAAAGGGATATGCTCAGACAATCTGAGCCCTGGTCTGGTTCCCCTGCTAGATAATCATAGAGGATCTGTGGCCCAATCCCCTGCAGTATTTCAGTAGAAAAAGACACCAGGAGAGGGAACTTAGAGGAGACAGGTGAGGAGTGCAGGAGGCAGGCGCATGTCCCATGGGGTCCATGGAACAATTGCTTTCCTCATGGAGAACCTGATTCTGAAAGTAGCTCAGGGACAATGCAACCAACTCAAAAGGGCATCAGCTTGAGTCAGGGAGCATAAAGAAATGAAGTGTCAAAGAGGTTTGCCTCTTAAGGAAGCTTAAGGTGGGTAGCCTGGCCAGGTTGTATGAATGAACAGACCATCACATCCAAAGTTGGCTGCTAGGAATTGTCTTTCTATGACCATGAACCCCACCCTCAAACCTCCTACCACTGGTCTACATTTTAGAGAGCCTTTTGTGCCACTGTCACCCTTCTCATGGCTTATCACACCGTCCCATCACATTTCTGATTTGAAACACTCAGGCAACCTTAAATATGACCCAGGGAAGACACTCACCTATAATGTGTGTGTGTGTGTGTGTGTGTGTGTGTGTGTGTGTGTGTGTGTGTGTGTGTGTGTGTGTGTGTGTATCCATGTCCAGGGAGCTACCAGGTCTCAAGAAGACTATGAAAGAGCAGCATACATCAGCAACACCAGTGGAAAACCTTCAGATGTGCAACAGTGGTCAACAGGATTCTACTCTACAGGAAATAAGAACAAGTTTGGTGATGAAATGTGGGGCAGAGGGAGGCTCACATCCAGGTGAACAACCATTGAATGGTAGAAAACCACCTTGAAGCGCTTTTGTGTCTTTTATGCTTGTGTAATGTTTTTTGTGTAACCATTTGGTGTGAGTCCCAGATTACATCCAGCTGTCTGTAGGTGTTTGAATTCTGTGCCTGCACATTGGAATTACATGGAATGGATGGACCTATGACCTTGTACATAGGGAAGGTTCACAATTTGTGTCAGCTTGTGAGGATGCTAAGATCTAACCTAACAGGAGGGTGTGTGGGGCAGAGATTCTTCTCTCTATCACTACTGTCTCCACACCCGCTGGGAAAGCACCTCTTCTCAGCCACTGGGGCAGGAAACCCATGGGCCCCCTGGAGAGGTTCCCACATGCTGGCACCTGACATTGGTTGTGCTCCTCAAAGAAACATGGCTTATGGACTTCTCGACTTCTGCTGTGGGAGCATCGCCTGAGGGGGCCTCAGCCTGGGCCCTTTCAAGGGACTTTAAAACCTCCCTCTATGCCGGCCATCGTTAGCTATGTGTTGTCAAGGATGTAGAGTTTAGAGTAGAGGTGGGCCCTGAGTCCCTCACCTGTCCTTGCCTCCTGACAGTACTGGCTAAGGTAACAGTTCCTGATTTTATGCTGGCATGTCCCACAGAAAGGCATGGGAGGGATTTGGGAGTGGGATGTTCTCAGGCTCCAAGAGCAAAACCCTTATGCTTGGAACTTTGTGTTAAGTGACCTTGGACAGAGGCCTGGCATGCTCTTGGTGCCAGGGATTACAACCCCTGGGCTTTCTTCTTGCAGTGCAGGTCACAGTCTCAAGAGTCCTGAGGTGTCTATAGGGCTTTATGGTGAGGCCTACAGGAACTTCCAATCTGTCTGTGGGAGTATATGTGCTCCCTAATGGCATCATTTACCATATGGCCGAGGCTGTGGGCTCCAGAGTCCTGTCCCTTGTGAGAAGAGGCCCTCAGCAATTCAGGAGAATTCTGGCCTCAATCTCTCTGGCCAACATGTCTGTCCCTGGCCTCTCGGGGACAACGTCTTGTGTCCTGTGTACAGGAGGATCCCTTTGTGTGTGTGTTCTCTCCTTCCCTGAATGTGCTCTGAGTTGTCCCTGTCTTCTCTTGGCTCCTCCTATGCTGACATGTCAATAATAGTACAGCCCAGATAGTCTTCAGTGGGCACAGGTGTCCCTGTGTCTGTTCCATTACCTCCATCCTGCACACCTCTGTATTCTTCCAACAGCTGCTCTTTTTGCCTGACCTGTATTTGGTGTAAGGTCATTGTCTGAAACTGCTTGTGTCAGAATTGGAACTTTCTTCCATTTATGGATCAAATCCCTGGCCCCACGTAACAGACATGGGGTTTGGTGATTTTCCTATGTGTTTTGTGAGTCTAAAATCCATCACTGCATGAATCATGAGCATGAGAACGACCAGGCATAAACAGTGAGTCATTGGGGACTTGAATCTCAGCTGGCTCGTGGGAGGCTTTAAGTCATGCTTCTTTCATCACTCCTTCTGCCTTCCACTTGCTTGTATCTATGGTGCTGATAGGTCAGTGTCTGCACACAGCATATGTTTTTGTAAATTTAAAAATCCATGTGCCAAAGATATTTCCCTTTTGTTAGTCGGCATTTTTAGCCAGGACAGACTAGTTTCTGTGTGCCTCATATGTGTTTTGATTCCTAATTTTTATATTACTTCTACGTGGGTATCTGAATCATGTTTTCGAGACACATGCTGACACCTTTGACACATTTATATTGAGCTCTACTTTTGCAATCCTAGCTGTGCATAACTGCAGTAAACAATGTAAACTCTGGGATGTGACTTTATATGTAATGGCAAAGAGACCACATTTGCCCCCTTCACAATTATATTTCTCTTCAAACACTCATTGTGATGATAGCACCTGCCTTCTGAGAAACATATGGAGGCAGCAAAGTATTGGCTAAGCACGTGATGCACCTTAGATCTCCAGAGCTCATGCCCTGGCATGCCTATGTCTTCGCAACCATGCCCCCTCACCTCCATGGCCCATTGCACTCTCCCCTGGGATCCAATATTCACCCTCTTCTTGGTTGCATGCCTTTGAACCCTTTAGCCTCCTCAAGAACTGTCAAACTGGGGTCACATCCACTGTGCTTCTCTGTGGGGTTGGTTTATTTCACTCAGCCCTGTGCTTTGCTGCACTGATGTCCAATGAACCTTCTTAAGGGTTATCCCTATCAGGCCTGACAGTGAACACATTAGACTCAGGGACTCCAAGTTTCCCAAAATATGTACCTGGAGGAGGAGACTGTGATGGAGCCAAAACCAGTGTGTGTCTCATTACTCCATTCATTTCTGTGCATGTTACAACATACAACATTAGTTAGGCTGAGCTGCATCACTTGGGCATACGTCTGTTTGCATGTGTTAGTGTTTCAACACCACTTTGCTCCCCAGACATACAAAGCTAGGTGCCTGCGTGCATATATTCAACTCTTGTGTGTGTGAGGATTCTTTGTTTCTATGTGGCATTTGAATCACAGTCTCGGGATCTGACATTTCAGCTTGAAGGTTCCACCTTAACTTGAAGCTTTGGATGATGCTCTCTTTCCTTCTACCATTGGGTAAGCATTTCCTCCACCGTCGTCGAGTAATGACACTTTGTGCTACCTTCGGTTTATTTATAATATATGATCACATCACCTGCCAGGATTTCTGACTCTGAATGGGAAATTGGTTCTTCCACTGATGAAGGACAGTGTATGTGTAGTGGGACATTTCTTCCCATGCTTCCCAGAGGCGAGCAATGTCAGAGATGACCACGGTTCCTGGGCATCTCTGTGAATATAGCTGATTCCTCTAAGAAAGCACCGGGGTATTTGAATGTGCAGCCTCATGATTTTCCTTCAATTGGCCAAGCTTTGGGACATGATTCCTTCATGCAGTTGGTGCTCCTCATCTCTCTTCTCTGTTTCTGGAAGTTTGAATTCTGTATGGTGGTGGTAAGTGCCACTGTTTCCCACAGCCCTCTAAGCATTTGGTCACTCCATGTCTTCCCTGCTGTGCCTCTCTTCCTAACCCAGAAGGACTTCATTGGACCTGCCTTCAGGTTCAGATATTATTTTGGACCAGCCTTTGAAGTCAAGCAGGAAATGTTGCCTTTACAAGGGTGTGCTCTCCAAAGGACAGAATTCCTCCGTGTTAAAACTGCCTAACCGTAATTGCTCCCTCTTGAAAGTTAGGTTATCTATCTCGGTCTCTAATTCGCACTCACCTCCCTGCATCTAAATCTTCCCCATGTCCCTCCACCCACTTTCTCTCCATTTCTTGTCTTCCTTCCTTCCTTATCTCTCCCTCCCTGCCTCCCTCTATCTCCCCTATACTTCCTTTCCCTACCTCACTGTCCCACAATTCCTCCCTCGGTCTTTTCATGTCTTTATCCTTCTGCTACTCTATCCCTCCCATCTTCTTGAGACTCTCTCATGGTTGGTATTCCTATTGATACCTCCTTCCTTGCTCTACCTCCATATCTCGTTCTTTCTGTGTCTATGTCCCTCTCAATGGCTATTCTATGTTTTGGGGAATACTTCATAATTCTCCTTTGTGGCTTGGATCATTTTAGAGAGCTAGTTGGCTTTATACTATTTCAACTCAGGTCTTTCCCATTCTTTGGGAAAGGCCATGTGTCTTAGTCCCTGGAGAATACTCTTTACTTTCGAATGGTAGAATTTTGAACAAGGGTAAATTGCCATCCCATAAAACCTATTGCCTAATCTCTCACTGGAAAGTGTAAGGAGATCAGTATGGCCTCAGGTGGCAATATTTGCATATGTTTGTTCTTTGCTCAATTTACAGAAATGATTTCATTCAGCTCATTTCTTTTAAAAACACTGATAGGTTGTGGGTCTTGTGTGGGTGTCCCTGGATGCTGGTGGGTGCCCAAAGGACTTATGCCCCACCCTGAAGGAAAAGGAGGAGAAATCATGAAGACAGTGATGTGACAGTGGTTGGAGAAATATCCCCTTCAGGGTTTCCCAGGTTCAGTAAGAAAGGGCAACATGACTCTACAGACCCTGTGTCAGTGCCAGGGGGCCTCATGTTGAATTACCCGGTGCCAGTCATGGGGCCTCCGTGGAACACATGAAAAGTTGAACACAGTATTTGATATCAGGACCTTGTAATACCGAATTTCAAATACTGGATCAAGGTGCAACACTACCTTGGAGACAGAGTACTGACTCCTGCCCAGAGAGGTGAGGTAGAGGAGCACCTGCTAGAGCCTCACCCACTGAGAAACACATGATTGGTCCTTTGGGGTGGCCAGGGGGCTGTGCCTGGCACAAACTCCTGCCCCCAAGGCCACATGTGCAAACCTTTCACTGCCTCTGGTTGAAACCATCCACAGCAGAAGCCTGAGCTGCGTCACTTAAGCATATGTCTGTTTGCATGTGTTAGGCTTTCAAAACCACATTGCTCCCCAGACCTACAAAGCTAGGTTCCTGCGTGCATCAAGGCTTCACATTCTGGGCCTAGTGCAAGAGCCCTGTGCTGCTACCTGTCCTATCCCTGTCCAGTAGCTGCCCAAACATGGGCTGGGGAGGGACACATGGTGAGCAAGTCATGGTGGAAAGAGCCAAGATACCTAGAAATACTGTGCCATTATTTTCCATGATGAAAATAATGGATGGTTGTGAAAGATGCAGGGTCTCTGACGGTGGCTGAATCATGCACCCCTTCATGTAGGGGCAGCAGCACACAACTTTTCAGGAAATCCATTCTGGTGAGGAAGGAGTGCATGGAGAAGAGGAATGTGAAGAAGAGAACTGTGACACAGAGGATTTGGAGGAGGTGAGGTAGCAGCAGGGGGAGATGCAGCATGAAGATCATAAGTGCACAAAGAAAGGAGAGATGGGGGGCATGGCCCCAGAGCCACAGGAGTGGCAGCCCAAAGAGCCAGTGCTGCATCCTGCCACAGCCCAGGGTCCCCTGACAGTGCTGGAGCTGCTTCAGGGAGAGCTCTGATCTCTGAATGAACGAGATAAAAGGGTCTTATGGTGGCTGAAGCACAGGATTATTTGGAAGTGGAGATCACAAATGGATCAGAGAAGGGCCATCATCAAGTGCATCTCTGGCTTCTGGGCCCAGGCAGTTTCCTTCCTTCTGCTGGTGGGGGTTGCCCTGGGCAGTGTGGAGGAGCTCAGATGGAGGGGGAGCATCAGGGTAATGGCTGCCTGGGACAGAGTAGGGAGAAAGTTCCCTGGGTCCTGGGTTGGGTGGAGACCTGGCTCTAATGCACAACCTTTGGCATGGGTGGTGGTTAGGCAGGAGGGGAATTTGGGTCCTCACAAATTCCTTGTCTCCAACTGAGCCAAAAATGGGTTTCAAAGTTGATCAAATATTATGTGGGGCAGAAAGGAAGTGTGACCACTGTACCACAGTTAGAATAGCAGAAAGCAACTTTCCCTCAGTGCATGTTTGGAAATAAACATTTTTCTGCAATATTGTGGTGACTCAGAGGCCTCACACCCATCTCAAACACTTGCAGCCTGTGCATATTTTCAAGTAGTTCAATGAAATGATACTTTTTTGGATACACACACATGGCTTTTAATGTAAGCCTACCACCACCTTTTGCCAGAGAGTAGGAAGCACAGGCACACTCCAGATGGGTAATAAGCTACCTCCATAGACCCTAACACACACACACACACACACACACACACACACACAAACACACACACACACTCCCCCATGGTTGGTCTGTCTCTATCTCACAGGCAGGTTTAGGGATACCACCCCTTACTCAGGATGTCAGAAGCTGCAGTGCCTTGCAGGATGATGAGGATGGTGGGTGTAGGCAGGTGACAAGGTCATGCTACCAGGCAGGAGGAGAATCATTGGGCTCCCATGCAGAATAATGGAGATGATGCTCATTGGCCTGAATTAGAATTTGGATCATGCTCTCTGAAGGATGACTAACATCACGCTCCCTCAGAGGATAATGGAAGACTGTGTTCACAAGCAGGATGATGAAGTAGGGCTTTGAGGCTGGATGGCTGTGAATATACTCGGAGGCCGGATGACAAAACTTCACTTTGAGCCAGGATGGTAGAAGTCTCACTTCAAGAAAGGGTGATGGAAATAGCTCTTCAAGGCAGGGGTACACAGAAGGATATCCCAGATCACATAAAAGAGACTGTACTCCCATGCGGAAAACAGAGCTGGAGCTCCTAGGCAAGATAAAAGAGATTGGGCTCCCAGCCACATGAGAGCATGACACTCCCAGGCTGGTTGGCACAGAGAGGGTGCTCCAGCTCGGATTAATGAAATCAGGCTCCCATACAGAGTGATATGTCTCAAGCTCCCAGGACTAAGGAGCATAACTTGTTCCAACAAGGATGAGGGATATTTTGCTCTCAGGAAGGATGACAGACATTGTGCTTCAGGCAGGTTGACATAAAAGACATGCCAAGCCAGGAGAATGTATAACGCCCTCTATGACAGGATGGCAGAGATTCCCAGCTCTTGTAAGATGAAGGAGATTGTGCTCCAGACAGGATGACAAATATCATGCTCCTATGCTCTACGTATATTTGTGCTTTATAATTGGGAAGACTCAGACTGTTTTTTCAGCTCCAAGGACCAAAATTTTCCTCCATGTTAACTTGGCCTCTACACGAAGATCTGACACATTAGGAAGTGCCCATTTCTGAGACTTCAGGCAACTATGGGAAATCTCTGTGTGGCCCAAGGGAGAGGGGGCTGAATGAACAGCGAGAATCTGGAAAAGGAAATGTTTCCTTCATTATAAATTAGAGAATTTTGAGAGCTATCATGCAGGATATTTTTTAAATGAAAAGTTGAAATCATTCCCCAAGTTGGGAATGTTAAAACTGAATGGGCAGAAGGCAGCCCTGACTGTGGTGCAACAGGGCAGAAGAGAGAATGCTAAATCAGTGCCCACAGAGAGCACTTAATCAGCAAGTACTATATGCCTCACCTCCACCTGGGTTTTTATTCAACTCTTCCAACACATTTCATAAGCACTATTACCAAATTATTTTTTATAGATGAGGATACATTGCCTTAGAGCTGTGTATCTGCAGAGGTTGAGAGGCTGGGAGGGGTCAATCCAGGGCACAAGGCCAAGCTGACCTTCCAAGTCTGTGCCCTCACTCAAAGTTGATACCACAAGCCAGAGTTCAAATGAGGTTTGTCTGCAAATGAGTTCACTGCTGGCAAGGCAAAAGCCACAGAACGATTAGTTTCCTTATTTTAAGGTTCATCATCTTAGAAGAGCCTGTTCCACTGTTTTACAGTAACTAAACAGTAACTGTCAATTCAGAGGTACAGACCAGAGTCTCCCTCCCGGCTCATTAACTGGTTTTTAAGTATTTAGCAGCACTGCATTGATTAAAAAAAAAAACTCATGGAAAGTCCAGACTTTGAGTGTTCTGGCAGAGAGTTAAGAATGGATGGTGAGCTCCAAAAGAGAGTAGAGATCATTAAAGGTCTAAATCAGCAGTGGAAATTGGCACTTGTGCTTTTTACTCTATTTCTGACTGCTACTCGACATCCATCTCAATGCAAACCCCGGAGGGATCTCCTCCTAAGCACTGGTGTTGAAAGTTTTCTTGCTTCATATTCACCCATAGTCTTGTTCACACACAGATGATGGTCTCACTCCCAGAGTTTCTGATGCAGTTCTACTCGAATGGAAAACCAGAAGTTTTGGTTCACAAATTAAGGACACTGCTGCTGCTGCTGCTGCTGCTGCTGCTGCTGCTGCTGCTGCTGCTGCTGCTGCTGCTGCTGTTATGGGACCAAACGCTGAAGACCTTAGACAGGACATTGACCCTGCACATTCACGTGCTTATCATTTAGACATGGAGTCGTCCATCATCTGACTTTCTGCTCTGAGTCCTGAAGTCATCATCCCATGCCGCTCACCCTTCCATTGGAGACAGCCCATAGGCTTTGCCATTCATCTATGAAGACTGTGAATGTGACAAAGCCAGACATTCTGTAGCTTCCTAGAAAGAGTCTCGTTTTTTCTGTAGTTATTAATCATTCTCCAGGCATCTCAGTGTGCTCTCTTCTTTAACATTGGCCTTTGGTTAAAAAAAAATGATGTGATCACGTTTAGCATAAAAAAATTCGATGTATTATTAATGTAATAATAGAGAAAAGGGCAGAAGTTGGAGATCAAAATTGGGAAGACAGGAAGAAAATATTGCAACATAAATATTTTCCATAATGAACATTTAAATGACTCTTTATCATTGATAGCAAAATATAAAGAATTTTAGATAGAATATTCCAATATACCAAGGCAATCAGTATAAGACATGGGAAATGTTTTATATATCAAAACCTGAAGGGTGAAGAAGAAGTTTAGTGAAATATAAATCCTAATCACAGTAAGGAGTAGATTGAGTGAAAGAAAATAAAGAATTGGAGACATAAGCGTATTGTTTAGTGTATTGCAATTAACACCACAAGGAAAGACGGACATGATGAAAAGCAATTACCTCTAAAGAACAGATAGTCCATGTGGAAATTGGGAAGAACCTTGGTGCTTCTCATTATAAACCCGTGCTGTCATCTAATACTAATGGACAGCTGAATGCATTGTTCTTTTGATAATATCATTTCCATTGAGGTGACTTCTTGTTGATAAGAACATTCTTAAGTATTTATAGTTGACAGCTTTGTTTGAAAACGGACAGTGGAGGCACAGCCTTTTTAATACAAGAGCTCTGATGGGAATTATGCTATTCGTTGTAATCAAAACCCTGGCCTGATCACAGAGTGCTCACCTGAACTAAAATTATTACCAGCTGGGTGATAACTGACTGAACAATGTCATTTTCCAATCAGTTCTTTGAGATTTTTGAAATTACCATTACTAACACAAGCAAATCTAGAGGGTGACGGTCTCTACACCAGTGGCTTCTAATAGACTCATAACAGATTGCAAATGGTCCTAACATACTAAGCTTGATTAAAATCAGAATCCACACATTTCCAGCTTTTACTTGAGTCAACAATGTGCTGCTCCATAAACTGCCTTGTGCTTTAGAGAAAATAGTATTGTGTTCTGACAACTTGTGTTATAAAGAGGTGAATTTGCTCAACTTCTTATCAAAACTGTTAATGGTCTCTGACTTTTAGTTTGTCTTGCATTTGGGCAGATAAAATTTTTTATTAGATAAAATTTTTTATTAGAATTTGAGGAGAGGGATTAAGAGCTAGGGCTCTGCAATCTCACAGGAAATTGCATCCAGTTGCCGTTCCTTCCACTAAATTCATTTGTTGCTGATTTTGTCCTTCAACAACAGTAAATGGTTAATGAAACCATTGCCCACCTTTCACTTCAAGGTGAAAACTTTTAATACATATGTGGCTTTCCTTCTTTTGCCAAAATGTGTATTTATTCATCAATTCTATGTTTTGTAATGATCATGAATGAGTCATGTCTCAGTGTCTGTAGCTTTCAAGACCGTAACACAAAAATAATGACCGCTACTTTGCATTCGAGGTGGCTGTGGTTTCCCACGTAAGATATCTACAGGGAAGATAATTTTCCATTGAAAATGTTTTTGTAGAAAATTGAAGCAAGTTTCTAGGTTTATACTTGAAGAAAATGACTTCAGTTCTTTGCTGTAGTATTTAAATATTTCTTCCTAATTTTGGAGGCATTTGGATGCCTTCATATATCATCAGTCAGCTGATATAGGTAGCGTTGACCCCACGGCATTGGGCTTTATTGAAGCGTTGTTCTGCATCAGGTCGCAGAATGTACTGCCGACTCCATGTTTCTTATTGAATGAAACGTAACGTTATCCTTCTTGTCTCCAGAAATACTACTTCCATCCTTGAGGTAGTATGCCACCAAGGATCTAGGATAAGTGAAAGTGTGGAATATTTTTGGGATAGATTGGTTTAGTAAGATAGAAACAGAAAATACGCACTACTGACTTGTTAGACCAGGTTTGAATGTAGTCTTACACCATTTAACTTCTCTATCTTTCTAATGTTTATACCTGTAAAAAATTAATTTCGTGATATCCAAGGACTTTTTTCATTCTAAAATTTAGGGTTTATCAAGAAGGTTAGATAGTTGTGCTGAGGAGGATGTTTCCAAAATGCATAGATGTTGGTTATTAGTTAGAGGGTTTGGAAAAGTGCTTGGATCCCCTTCTACGGGTCTGTGGGCTCACAGAGGGAAGGAATAGCTACTCTCTTTGGAAACACTTTCCAGCTTTTACTAGAGCATTCGGCGGCTCAGTGCCTTTATCGTTGCCGATGCCTCATTCGTGTGAATTCAGACCCTGAGTGTGGGTGGCTGCAGTAACTCTGGGAGTTTCTGTGTTGTGTATTTTCTCTCATACTAAGGGTAACACAAGGTCGTCGAGAAGAAGGAACTTCTTTACTTCCTTCTATATTTTTTAAGGACATGATCATAAGGACAGGCGTTGATGGAGTTGCAGAATGAAATGGCAGTGGTGACCTTTGTTGTGGCAGGGGCGGTATCTGGGGTAGTGTCATAAGCTTTCGGACGCAGGGCCATTGAAATGATGGTGATGACAAATGACAGGGCTGAGGCTACTTACAAAAGGCTGCAGAGTGTGAGGAGGCTGCTGGGAATCAAAATATGCTGCTGAGGCTCTTGTTTCTCTGAATTCCTGATCCTTTAATCTTCACTCCATTGTTGTTCCTTTGAGAGCAAAGCTCCTCTTCTTCCTGTATTTCCTCTGCTCTTAATTTGCAATACCTGTGGGTCATCTCACCCTCACAGATAACTTGGCATTACTGTCCTTCACAATAGGGCATCCAAATCCAACACTCCTTTTTGTTCTTTTCAGCCTTTATTCTAAAAATAAATAACTGGAGGTGAAAGCAAACCATCCATCATGATTTACTTTGACAAAGGCATGTCTTGATGGAAGGGGTGGATTCATAAGAGCTGACATGAGTTAGGAATCATTAAGACAGAAGAGGCTTCCAGGGAGAGCAGAGAGGAAATTGAATTTCCTCTGACGCAGTGAGGATGCCATTAAAATGTGCAGTGACATTTGTACATGTGGTAAGGTTATTATTCTGATTCTACGCTCTGACAAGTTCATACCTCAGGGATCGTCCTTATGATTAAGATCAGGGTTGACAGCAGGAGGCAGAATTTAATGAAATCTAATTGTTTAAGCTTTGAGGAGATTGTTTTGAGAGCAGAATATGGGACAAAGAATAGAGTCACGATGCAGAGATTCGCTGTGGAGGAGAAAAAAGTGATGTAACATGACAGAATTTCAATGTGCAGAACAAAAATACCTGCCATCGCACAGAAAGCACATGCTCAGAACTATAGAGAGACTCTGGATGTTTTATTTTTTAATGTTTATTTATTTTTGAGAGAGAGACTGAACATGAGTGGGGAAGGGGCTGAGACAGAAGACACAGAATCCAAAGCAGTCTCCAGGCTCTGAGCTGCCAGCACAGCCCGACGTGGGGCGCAACTCATGAACTGCAAGACATGACTTGCACTGAAGACAGTCAGTTAATGGACCTAACCAACTAGGGTTAAGATCAGCGTCACTATGTTTAAGATAGTAAATTTAAAGGGATAATAATGCAGGTCCTTGAAAGAAGTTATTATGTTTCTGCCTATTCATATCCATATCCATTGAAATAAAGTCATAAAAATACAACTAAATGAATTTAAAACTAAAGCTGAAATGAAGATTACACCAAGACAATTTTGTGAAATCATTCAAAGTTAGAGGCCCTGCATTGCCTGTTTTCGTGACTCAAAATGAACTTTGCAGTAACCACTATAGGGTTGTGTTCATGTGGGAATGCACATATGGATCCAGGGAAAAGAACAGAGACACCAGTCAATGTTCCACTTATATTTGCTAATTGATTTTCATCAAAGGTGACAAGGCAATTTAATGGGGGAAAGGAGAGCTTTATAAGAAATAGTGTTAGGGCAATGGGCTATCTGAATGGAAAATACACAAATATCAGTCCCTCCTCACGCAATATACAAAAAATAAACGAAGAGAGCTCATAGACGTAAATGTAAAAGCAAAAATTAAAGGCTTCGTTAGGAACATCTTCTGACAAACGGTAGGGAAAGATAGCACGCAAACCAAACTGTACAGAAAAAAAGAAAAATAGAATGGCATCTAAATTGAAAACTTATGCTCTTCTAAGGAAAACAGCCAGAAAATATAAAAAGTCAAGCCACAAAGTGGGAGAAAATGTTTGGAATAGGTACACACCTGTAAAATCATATGTATTTAGAACACGTAAAGAACACTGACAATTCATTGATATTTATTTACGTATTATAAAAATATCCTTCAGATTTGGAAACAAAAACTCATAACAAAAATATATGAAAATGCTCTTCAAGACATAAAAATATGTTTAACATCATTAGCTATCAGGAAAAAGCAATTTGAAACCACAGGGAGATACTTTCAGACACCACTAAAATAAGACCCCCCCCCGAAGTACCAAGAATTCGTTGTGAATACAGATGAGCAGGGACTTTCCTAGATTACTTGTGGAAATATCAAGTATAAACCCCTTGTGTTAAAAAAACACAACATGACAGTTATTGCATTGTTAATTGTACACTTATCCTATGACCCAGCAAACCCCACTCATACACATTTACCAAAGAGAAATGAAACATTTCTTCTTGCAAATACTTACACATGTGTGCCTGAGTGGCATAATTCCTGATAGCTATAGCCACAAATCGGGTAAATCCAGTCTTCCTCCACAGGAGAAGAGATAAGCAAACTGTGGGGTAGTCACAGATTGGAATGTTATTCAATATGTAAGTGGACAGATATGTTCATTTGTGCAAAACATAGATTTATCTGAGGAATATAATCGTGATGGTTAATTTTATGTGCCGACTTGGGTGGGCCACCGTGCCCATTTATGTGCTGAAACATTATTCTGGATGTTTCTGTGTGGGTGTAGGTTGGATTATATTAATATCACTAAATGGGTCTCTGATCAGTGAATTTTATGCTAGTTCATTGGCTAGAGTTGGTAGTCCTTTCAAAGCTTTGCTCATGGTGCCACGTGGGGCAGTCTTGTTGTGGAGAAAGTTACAAAACTGGTCTCTTGACAGAACACTAAAGACGCACTCCCTCTTTCTCTCCCAGCATATCTAAGGCTTTCCTGTTCTTCCATGCCCCATGGATTCTAGGGGTAGGACATAAATGAATGGCTAATCCTTGATGCAGAACCCCAGTGAAATTGACAAACCATTGCTGATTGTAGTAGAAGTTATTAATCCAACCCACTTTCTTGTCAATGGTAATCCACCAGAAATGTGATGACTGAAAGCCAGCAACTATCAGATTCCTCCTCTTAAATTCTTGGAGACACCCTTTCCCCCATGGGACTCTTGTTGCATCTATGTACACATGGGGATAAAAACAAAAATCCCTGTCATGCCATCTGGTTTCTGTGATGGATGTCACTCTCTATATCAAATTGATGGGATGTCAAAGTGATTGGAATGTCCAATTGTACCAATGCACAAATTCCCTCCAATTAGATGGTCACAGGTTAAGAAGGCTCTTCTCCAAACAGTACCACCAAAATTATGCCCATGGGAGGTGCAAGTTAGAATGGTTGTGGTTCTGTTCACCAGAGGCACAAAGGCTGTGCAAACAGGTCGCCCAGATTCTGCAGGTTTTTGAGTTGTTCCCCGAATCCAGTGAGACAGGATGAGTGATTCCTTGTCTGTCCCTATTAAGGAAGAGGGAATGACCTTTGGTTCTGACCTCTGTAATGTGTGAAAGAGCCCCCTGGAAGTACCAAGATCGTGCAGGACTCATTTCCCAGACAACCTTGACTGATCGAGTGCCATCGTGAAACTCAATCCTGCAGGGTCTGTATCCCATCCACAGGAAAATGGAAGTATTGGTCCCTGTGGCCTTACTCGAGCAAAAGCATAACCATTGCTTTTGTTAAGATTCTGCACAAAGAATTTGTACAATTCCGTTGAAGCATTAACATCTCCATATTCAGTCTAGAGTTCAACGATTTGTGTCAGGTCTTTGATGACAAATTAGCTCACCTACTTGGGATCATTAATTGGAGAAATTGAAGGCCTTCTTTGGCCTGTGGCTGGTGGAAGTATACTACTGATGAGGTTATCAACTGGTTTAAGGGACATCCATCCTACTGGGTTAGTTGTTGTCCCATCGGCTCTTATCCATGTGTTCCACGTACTTCCCTTGGGTCCTGCTTTGAAGGGAGTGTGATGTTACTGGTTAGAAGCACGGAATTACACTTTAAATTCTGGCTAATACTCAGTAGAATAATGTGAGACAGATGTAGTTTAGTTATCAAATGATCCGTGGGTTGGCATTCCATCCCCAAATCTCAGTAGTCCACTGTGCCAAGTCCCAAAACTCTTGAGGTTTGATGTCTTCCTAAATGTAGAGATGGATGTTATAAATACAACCTGTTTCTCTACATGGGGAAACAACCTCTGTCTTTCTAAGTCCACATAATAAGACAGGACAGGCATCAGATTTCAGTTTGAGGCGTACAGCACTAGTTGCATTAGTTACTAAGTTAAATGGTTAGGTTAGAGACACTCTTCATTTTTGGAATTGTCCCATCTCTATTGGCTGCCTCCCCCAAACAGTATTCTTCAGATGCAGGGCCAGATTCAAATTCTCCTTGTATACCCTGGCTATTCTTTTATGGTTAACTTTAATACATCTACATTTGTCTCATATTCCCCTCACTATCCCCTTCCCTTACCGTTTGGAGTCTCTGTTACTGACCCATTGCTCTCAGTGAAATAAGTCCATCCCATGTCAGCAGTTTGTACAGCAGTTTAAGTGGTTACAGTCATACAAGCACTTCCAGCTAGGTTGGATTTTTCCCTCTTTCCAAGATTTAATTCAGACCTCATCTTTCAGTTGAAAGTGATGGACCATGAATTCAAGTAGCGGAGCTTGTGGTCAAACCCTTTAATCCTAATGGAAGATGGAGCAGAAGGGTTGGCTAGAACATATTATGAGAGGGACTGGTGTTTAGTATTCCAGAGTAGTAAGTCCAAGTCCAATGCCTTACTTAGATACAGTTGCCCATCAACAAGCTAATAGGCAGAGAAACCTAGGTCTCTGAGAGGGACTGTCCTAATAGAGAGTAACATTATGGGGAGGTACATCATCCATGGCAACGTAGTTTCTAACCTTCTGTTACCCCTTAGAGCACCTCTCGTGTAAGCTGGCTTTCATGATCCAAAGGAATATTTTCTATTAGCCACAATCGAGAGATTATTTGTTCAAATGCAGTCTTGACTAGAGATGCAGATATGGCGGTGGTGGAGAGTTAGGCCTCTACCCATAGTAAGATCATAGTAAAATGATCTATCTACCACTACCAAATATTTTCATTTTCCCACCTTCAGAATTTCAGTCAAGCCTATCTGGATGCTGTAGAATGGCACCTAAAACCTAGAGACTGGCCCCTGTAAGTCACTTTCTTACAGCTTTTAAGTTAATTGCCTGGCACATATCACAACTTGTACAGACTGGTTTGGCAATAGTATAAATGCCCGTACAGCCCTAGATATTAATAAGGTATCACCCAGTACTGTGATCCCCAATGACTTCCCGTGTGCAACATAACCATGAACTCTCTCACGATGGGCCTATTGAGCCCTTCTCTTCAATCTGGAAGAATCCGTCCTCCCTCCCCATCTAGCATTGCTCCTAGTTCCTTCATTTCCTTTATTTCTTCTTCAATGAACTAGGCCTTAACGTGCCCATGGATACACTAGGGATGAAGCTCAGGAGTCTGAGTCCATATTTCAGTGTGGTTCTCTGGCAGTGTCATCCACAAGAGGATTCCCTAATGAGAAACGGAGAGACCAGGTTTAGTGGAATGACGGATGAGTGGAGGGGAAGACCGACTAGGAGAAAGGGAGGGACATAGGGACATTGGAGGGAGAGAGAGACAGAGGATCGGGAAGAGAGGAAGAAACCAAGGGAGGAAATATGGGTGGCTGTCATAGGTCAAGGAAGACCATGGGGACAGAGTGAGGCAGTGATGAATTGGTGGGTAAGGCAGAAATGGAGAGATGGAGGGAATGTGGGGGGAAGGGACAAGGGGAGGACAAGGGGAGATGTAGGGTTGGAGAGGGAGGGAGGAAGTAAAGGGAGGACATCAGAGACAGAGAGAGGTGGGCTTATGATAAAGAAGAGGCAATTAGAAATGTGAGTGTCAACACAGAGGAGTGCTGTGTGATGGACAGCACACACCATGAAAGGCTGCATTTTCTGCCTGGACTTCAAGGGCAGGTCCAATAGACTCCTGAAGTAGAAGACTGTTCCATGGGAGTCCTTGAGAATGAGGAAGAGAGGCAAAGCAGGGCATAAATGAAGTGGCCAGAATCTCAGAGGTCTGTTGGAAAGCCTGGTATTTACCACCACCATACAGAAAACAGAATGGCCAGAAACAGACAGAAGAGATGGGGGACAGAAAATGCAGGAAGGAATCACATCTGAAAGCTTGGACAATTCCAGGAACATCAATGAAGCTGTACATCCACGAAGCTCAATGATCTTCCAGCAGAATCAACCATATTCACACCGATGCCCAGGAAATGTGCTCAACTCTATTGGCCCTTTACCCCTGACAAGCATCTAGATACAAGTGACCCGGGACAGAGAAAGGATCCACAGTGAGCAGAATAGCCAATATCTCCCTCGGATCCAGGGAGGCAGGCAGGTGACCCAGTCAGTTTTTTCAAAGGAATCTGTGGTAGCTAAAAGGCTATATTCCACCACAATGATGGAGGGCAAGCTCACGTGATGGGAAGAGAATGGTCGGGAAAAGGATGTCAGAATCTAGGCAAAAGAGAGATGCTCAAGCTAAAATGAAACGTCATCAGACCCTGACTCAAGCTCTTTTACAGGAAAGAAAAAAAAAGGCATCTGCACCCACAGGAAAGCTGGATATGTGTAAGCAGGTAACTGCTTTCTTACGACTGGACTGCCTGGGTCCTTTGAAGACTTAAACATACAGACATATGCTTATGTGACTTGCTTCTGGGAACTGAAGCCATCTCATTCTTTTGCACAACGTTGTATGCTGTAACTAGTACAAAAAGGATCAGAATATTGAGAGATGCACGAAAGCAGACTCCTTGGGCACCTCTGCAACAGTACATATTTGGGGATCCTGGACTCCCTGAGGCTAAGATGTTCACTGTCAGGGATCGAGGGTCTAATCCTTAAGAAGGCACCTTAAGCATCAGTGTAGCACATCCCTGACCCGTGTGAAAGAAGTCACCCCCAGCAGAAGCACCGTGGATATGACCTGTGCTTCATGAATTCTTGAGGAATCCAAAAGAGTCCAAGGCATGCAGGCAAGCAGAGTCGAGTATTGGATCCCAGGGGTGGGTGAGATGGGGAGGTGTAGGGCCACGGTGGTGACGATGGAGCCATGCCAGGAGCATGAGTTCTGGAAATCTAATGTGCACAGTGTTGCACAGCCAATGCTTGGTCGCCTCCGCCAGTTAGGAGAAGCAGGTGGTCTCCCCACAAACAAAGATGGTTGGCAGTAAGATGGAAAGGTGATGGGGAAAGGAAGGCTCTCTTGGCCGTGAGGGAAACCTGCATATCCCTGGTGACCCTTGCCTACCTGAGTTATACACGACTCCTTGTCAGCCAGGTAGAGGTCATTCCCAAGGTGTCACTGGGGTCAGAAGGATTCCTTACAACAT
>JAQQST010000022.1:2843678-2896675 GCA_028646485.1 Cryptoprocta ferox | reverse complement strand
CCTAGACTTGAGATATGTTCCACAGGTCATCTAGGTAAGATAGCAGATAGCTTCATCATTGGCTTTGGTAGATCCTAAGTATGTAGTTGAAATGACTCAATGGTTCTTTTCCTCATACCTGTGCCAAATCTCTAAAGATTTTAATTGGAAATGGTTGAGAAACTTGATTCCAGTCCTAAGAAGAACAGAAGAATGCTTGGAAATGTACTGACTCTTGTTTTTTTGTAGATGCAGAGAGAAGGCTGGTAAAACTCCTCCACCTTTGTCAACCTTCTCTCTACCATATCGTCCACCTTCTCTCTGCTCTGAACAGAGAGGTGATGCCGGCAAAATGAGCGGGAAATAGATTCTGAAGTAAGAAGAGGGTATCATAAAGATGCTGGGTATCACTGTATTGAGCTGCTGAAGCACTAGTGGCTTCCACAACCTGTTGGCCTCCAGAGATCTGCTCTTTGGAACAAAGCTCTTGATACCAGAGACACTTCTTTTTTCAGGTCTAGAACACTGTAAGAACAAGCCAGTGAAATTTAAAACATTCTTAGTACAGAACATTACCAAGAAATAAAAGACTCCAAAACTACTCTGGAGTGATTGCTGTGAAAACCAAAAAAAGACTTATAATGTAATTTCAGGGTGAGTATGGAAGTTGTAATGGCTCCAGCAGCAATCTCTTTTAATAATGCCTTTGTTCCATCTAAAGAGATGTATTGCATTAGCCATGCAAGACTGAAGATTATCTCAAAGTTGATGCACATATTAATCCCTACTTCCTAGCAGGGGCCATTATTGTCTACAGGCTTTACTTGCATGCTTAAATGAGCATGTACTTCCTGACCCTTTAATGGCCCTCACTTTTTCTGCACCAGATACTTGAAGCAACAGTTAACCATAAAGTCATGGGAAAGCCGGGGGTCTATGTTCTGAGTTAAGGCCAAGGTGTCACGGCTGCATGATCCTTACAATGACAGTGATTCCTTTGAAGTTGTTTTATTAGAGATGCAATAGGTCCCTCTATCTATAACGGAAACAATTGATCCTACATCAAAGTACCTTTCGAAACTAAGATGGAAAACTGGAATCAAAGTCAGAAGGATAAGTTGACACTGTGTAATATTGTAATTCCAAACAGGAAAAAAGCCATAAAAATAGTGATTGATGATAGCAACTCTGTTCATTTTGGCTCAGGGTAAAATATAGTTTTCAAATGTTTGAAATGCACGTTTCCTATGTTTCAGCTTCCCTTATATTGATGGTACAGATTAGAAAAGAATATATAAAGCTATGTAAGTCAACTCTGTGGGGAAATGTCAATGGTAGCCCAATCCATTTTGACTGTTGATGATACTGATAGCAAAGTCAGATAGGGGGAATTTTCTGCTGCTTTGAAAAACATTTTCCCTGGAGAAGAGTTCAATGTAGCATCTTCAGATCTAAATAACTCACAAGTTACATCTATGGGGCAAAGAACCCTTCATAAAATCAAAGGAACACTAGGCTTGAAGGAGTCTGTAGAAGTAAAGCTGATATCATTGCCATTGGCTCTTTGGTATTTAATGTCTCTGAACCCCTTTGTTTTTGCAGAAGGCAGGGAAGCTCAGTGAAGTGGAACATAAGCTTCATATTCAGACATCCCTACTGCTCCATATTAGAGCTCTGTGTCTGTGACAATTCCACTTAATATGTTTCATCTTCTAGCTCATGTGTGAAATGGGAATAATAACACACATCACAGTGTTGCCATGAATGAATCTGTCATGCACGGAGAGCACATACTGATTATGCCTAGTGGAAGGGGTCCAACCATTCAAATGGTTGAAATGAAAACATAATGCACTCAGTCTAGTTTTCTACATTACAACATACTAAGTTTAAATATATTTGTTTCTTACAACAAAAGTAATGCAGTATAACTACAATGTAAGGAAGCAACAGAATGAAAATGGAGGATAAGTTGACTGTTCCATTGTACTGTAAGGTCTGAAGTGCAGACACAAGCAACTCTTCAGTCCTTTCTGTCACATGCTTATTTTTACTGTGTGCACGAAGACACTAAAGTGCCCTTTCAGGGCTGGTCACTGGCTTCCAAATGAGTGATGTTCCATTCACAGTATGACCAAAAAGACCCAGGGAAATACTGTGTATCATTTTGAAGGAGAAGATCAGAAAGTATGATGATTAGGTGTGACCTCGTGGATGGACCCACCAGAAGAAGAACCAGAAGGTGGCAAAGAAACCAGAAGATTTCCAGAAGAAACAGAAGGTTGCAAAGAAAGGTAACTTCATGTAGAAGTCTGTGGTTTGGAGATGTGCCCGAGAAAGGATATCAAGCTTGACTGTGACTGATGGTTCTATAAGAGAACAGGGGACAAACAAGGAAATACAGGCTGAGATAAAAGTGGTAAAGCTCATAACCTTGCCACAGAAAATTAATCTTTTATGATCTTTTCTTTCATTAATCATAAAATAATTCAAGAGCAAATATCACCTTCGTTCCATGTGGAATATAAATTGTACAGACTCCTGAGTCAGATTTCATTGACAACCTAATGCTACTTCCTATTGGTTGTGTGAGTTTTGGCTAAAAATTCCAACATAATCAAAAAAAAAAAAGAGCTGTACACCTACTACACAAAATTATAGCAAAGAATAACTTCATTAGTAGGCATCATTCAACAATAATTCCATGTATTCCTTTTATGAGGAATATGCATTTGCACATACAGGACATATCTAAAATCTGGACTGAGAAATAAGCAATAGTGTTTTACAAAATGAACTAAAAAATGTTTATTCAGGTTCAATGATCACATATCAGGTTCAATGATCACATTCAGGTTCAATGATATACATACTTCCATGTATTCCTTTTATGAGGAATATGCATTTGCACATACAGGACATATCTAAAATCTGGACTGAGAAATAAGCAATAATGTTTTACAAAATAAACTAAAACACGTTTATTCAGGTTCAATGATCACACTAGCATTTCTGGTGCTAGAAAAAGGGTGATGGAACAATTACATGAAAAATGTTTCCTTTTATGTATTTTAACAGACTGTATGAATAAGTATTTGAATAGTATTGTTCCCATAGGATACTGCAATCACTCTCTCTCTCTGTATAAATACATTATTATACAACAAATTCTATATAACTTTCTATATAACTATGAATCTATATATACTTATACAACTCTCTCTATAAATAACCTTAAATACGTAGATTACATATATATATATATATATATATATATATACAATATATACATTATATTATAATTACATGTGTGTGTGTTTGTATATATATACACATCTTAAAGTGCATAAACCATCTAATACATTGTTTGAATACAAATCATGGGCCATGCTTATAGAATCTTAAGACATTATATTTAACAGGAATAATGTTTTTATAGATGCTTGACTAATGAGCACGTCTGATAAAAATTAGTGCTCTGGAGAAGGATCCCAGGAAGATAACAAGTCTGTGTGATGCTGGTTAAGTTTTGGAAATATGACATTAAATTGAAATAGAGAAATTTGGCATTTAAGTAGACTAGAATTAGTATACACCAGAGACAAAATAAAAAGAGAGACAACAAATCTATCATATGGGTGAGTTAGGTTGTGCACAGCTACATGACCCGGATGGGCAGCTCCAACCAGAGCACTGATATCTCATTCATTGTTATGAAGTAAGAGTCATTTAAGCAATGATTTTTCAAGTGAGAGTTGTGGAGCCCAAACTATTGTCAATAAAATGCTGTATGTTTAAGTGTTCCTTCAATAATCCTTTGACATGGGTTTTAAAAATGGTACTTGAATAGTTATTTAATTTTGTCACCTTTGCAGAAGAATAGTATGTTGGCATTGTATCTGTTGAGAAGAGAGATACAGAGGAAGACAAAGGAGAGTGGAGGGATGAGAACGAGGACAAGAGAAGGGGATGAGAATGGATGGCCATGGTAGAAACACACCAACGTGTTCTCTTGCATCTGCTGCATGGCCATGGGAAGAATCTTTGTGACTAGCTCGCTGATTCCAGGAGGAGAATAGGCTAATCTGAAAGAGGCAGAAACACCCTCAGAGGAGCCTTATATGATATGACTTCTGAGCCTCACCTGATGCACATATGTGTGACAGCATGGGACTCTGGTGCACAATAAATTCTAGGGCTGTCTTGCTAAAAGTCTTTTTATTGGAATAACTTAGTTATTCAAACAGTTAGATCCAATACAATGACATTAATGAATCGAGAAATTGTCTAATTATAAGTGAATAAATAAAATTCATTTTAACGTGAAATTTTAGCCAAATATATCTGAACATTAGAGAATTAAACCTTATATTTCATATACTTAAGAATCCAATATAATATAGAAATGTAATACAATATTTCAAAATAACAAGGGAATTTGACTCTAATGTCCTAAAAATGCGTATACTTATACAAGAAGACATAATGATGAAAACATTACATGTGTTCAACACAAATAAAGGTAATTCAAAATAGCGTTCTTTGGTATGTAACCCTTCAACACGTAAAAAATTTGGCTTGCAAAAATCACAAAAATTTAAAAAATCTTTATTTGTATTAAATATTTTTAATACTATGAGTATACTCCTGTGGAGTCCTTGAACATACTTATAAAACCTCCATTGCTGGAGATATTCGATTACTTTCATAGATTCATGGTTTTTGAATTTGTTGATACATGAAATAAGAACCTATTAGCACAGATGCATGATTATGAAAATCTGCACGTGGCTCCTATGCCTTCTGGTTAAAGTACATCACAGTGTATTCCCAACACTAGATTTTCAGGTATAATTTCTAGTTCTAACAGTCTCCAATATATTCAACTCCTTTAGGTGTCTCTTTTTGAGATTGACTGTGAAAAATTAGCTTCATTCTTCCATCAAAAGGCATCTATCCACTTCCTGCTAGAAGTCAGAAGGAATGAGAAGAAGAGATTTTGAGAATCAAATGTGTATCATTATCCATTTGCATTATCAATTTGCAGTATCTGATAATAACATGGATAATAACTATGTCATCCATTCAGTAACATTGACCCTGGGAGAACCCATTTTTAAGACATGCTTGTCATCTATAGAAATTTGTGACAAAGCCCCAAAAGAAGTATTAAATAAGTTATTCAAGAAGGCATCAAAGAAATGAGTATTGACTTCTATATTTTTTTAACTTTTTAGTTTATTGTCAGATTGGTTTCCATATAACACCAGTGCTCTTCTCCACAAGTGACCTCCACCATGACCATCAGCCCGCTTTACCTTTCCCCCTTCCTCTTCTGCACTCAGTTTGTTTTCAGTATTCAAGAGTCTCTTGTGTTTTGTCTCCCTCCCTCTCCCTAACTCTTTTTCCTCCTTCCCCTCCCCATGGTCCTCTGTTAGGTTTCTCCTGTTAGAACTATGAGTGAAAACATATGGTATCTGTCCTTCTTCACCTGACTTATTTCGCTTAACATGACAGCCCCGAGGTCCATCCATTTTGCTACGAATGGCCAGATTCCATTCTTTCTCATTTTCATGTAGTATTCCATTGTATAGATGAACCACATCTTCCTAATCCATTCATCAGTTGATGGACATTTAGGCTCTTTCCATGATTTGGCTATTGTTGAAAGTGCCGCTATGAACATTGGGGTACATGTGCCCCTATGCATCAGCACTTCTGTATCCCTTGGGTAAATCCCCAACTGTGCTATTGCTGCGTCATAGGGGAGTTTTACTGATTTTTTTTGAGGAACCTCCACGCTGTTTTCCAGAGCGGCTGTACCAGTTTCCATTCCCACCAACAGTGTAAGGAGGGTGCCCATTTCTCCACATCCTCACCAGCATCTGTAGTCTCTTGAGTTGTTCATTTTAGCCACTCTGACTGGCGTGAGGTGGTAACTCAGAGTGGTTTGGATTTGTATTTCCCTGATGATGAGTGATGCTGAACATTGTTACATGTGTTTGTTGGCCATCTGGATGTCCTCTTTGGAGAAGTGTCTCTTCATGTCTTCTGCCCATTTCTTCACTGGATTGTTTGTTTTTCGGGTGTGGAGTTTGGTGAGTACTTTTTAGATTTTGGATACTAGCCCTTTATCCGATATGTCTTTTGCAACTATCTTTTCCCATTCTGTCGGGTGCCTATTAATTTTTTCGATTGTTTCCTTTGCAGTGGAGAAGCTTTTTATCTTGATGAGGTACCAATAGTTTATTTTGGTTCTTGATTCCCTTGCCTTTGGGGATGTGTCACGTAGGAAATTGCTGCGGTTGAGGTCATAGAGGTTGTTTCCTGCTTTCTACTCTAGGGCTTTGATGGTTTACTGTCTCAGGTTCAGGTCCTTCATCCATTTTGAGTTTATTTTTGTCTATCGTGTAAGAGAGTGGTCTCGTTTCATTTCTCTGCATGTTGCCGTCCAGTTCTCCTGGTACAGCCTTTTTAATACAGGAGTTCTGATGGGAATTATGCTATTCTTTGTAAACAAAACCCTGGCCTGGTAAACAAAACAGAGTACTCACGTGATCCAAAATTATTACCAGCTGGGTGATAATTTACTGAACAATTGCATTTTCCAACCATCTCTTTGAGATTTATGGAACTGCCAGTAATAATCCAAGTAAATCTAGAGGATGACGGCCTCTACACCAGTGGCTTCTAATTGACCCATAACAGATTGCAAATGTTCCTGACACACTAACTTGTTTAAAATCAGAATCCACACATTTCCTGCTTTATCATGAGTCAACAATATGCTGCCCCATAAACTTCCATATGCTTTGAGAAAATAGCATTGTGATATGACAACTTGTGTTATAAAGAGGTGAATTGGCTCAACTTCTTATCAAAACTGTTCCTGGTCTCTGGCTTTAAGTTTGTCTTACATTTGAGCAGATTAAATTTTTGAATAGAATTTGAGGAGAAGGATTAAGAGCTAGATTCCAGAATCCCACAGGTAATTGCAATCAGTTGTCATTACATCCACTAAATTCATTTGTTTTTTATTTTGTCCTTCAACAACAGTAAATGGTTAATGAAAACATTGCCCACCTTTCACTTCAAGGTGCAAACTCTTAATACATATGTGGCTTTCCTTCTTTTGCCAAACATGTATTTATTCATCAATTCTATGTTTTGTAATGATTAGGAATGAGTCATGTCTCAATGACTGTAGCTTTGAAAACCGTAACACATAAATAATGACCACTACTTTGCATTCGAGTGGCTGTGATACCCCACGTAAGATATCTGCACAGAAGATAATGGAGACAAATGTGTCCATCAGCTGAGACAGCCTGGCAAGTTAAGTGCTGAAAACTGAACTTCATTGTCCTCTGTCACCTGGAATAGAACACAGAAGCACACACAGGCTCTTTGTGTTGTTTGGAGGTATTATAGGTTTAGGACGATCCAAAACAACATGGTGTCTAAAGAATCGACATGCATTTTGCTACTTTGTTGATAGCAGGTGGCTAGGAAAAAAGGGATGGGACTGCTGAGACTGCATTGATTTTCCTGTGTCATATACTTAATTTAAGACGCCCTCAGATCATTATTGATCCTGTTTTTGACTGATTGAGAGTTTGTTCCTCTAAGTATGTGCAGTAAACTGAAATAGAGAGACAATTGATGATAAATTTTCTATTGAAAATGTCTTCATAGAAAATTGAAGCAGGTTTCTATGGTTATACTTGAAGACAATGACATGAGTTCTTTGCTGTAGTATGGAAATCTTTCTTTCTAACTTTGGAGGCATTTGGATATCTTCGTATATCATCAGGCAGCTAATATAGGTAGCGTTAAACCCTGAGCATTGGTCTGCATTGAAGCATTGTTCTGCACCAGCTCTCAGAAAGTATTACTGACCCCATGTTTCTTATTGAATAAAAGTAACGTTGTCCTCCTTGTCTCCAGAAATACTACTTCCTTCCTTGAGGCAGTATGCCACCAAGGATCTAGTAAAGGCGAGAGTGTGGAATATTTTTGGTATAGATTGGTTTAGTAAGATAGAAACAGAAAACATGCACTAGTGACTTGTTAGACTAGGTTTGTATGTAGTCTTACACCATTTAACTCCTCTCTTTCTAATGTTTACACCTGTAAAAAATTAATTTCGTGATATCCAAGGACTCTTTTCATTCTAAAATTTAGAGTGAACAAGAAGATCAGATAGTTGTGCTGAGGAGGATATTTCCAAAATGAATAGATATTGGTTATTTGAAGAGGGTTTGGAAAAGAGCTTGGATCGCCTTCTATATGGTCTGTGGGATCATAAAGGGCAGGCATAGCTACTGTGTTTGGAAACACAGTATTTACTAGAGCATTCTTCAGCATTCTTCATAGTCTAGTGTTTATTAGAGCATTCTTCAGGTCAGTTCCTTGGTCGGTGCCGATGCCTAGTTCCTGTGAATTCAGACACTGGGTTAGGGTGGCTGCAGTAACTCAGGGACTCGCTGTGTTGTGTATTTTCTCTCATACTAAGGGGAACACAATATCATGGAGAATAAGGAACTCATTCGATAGTTCCTTCTATATTTTTTAGGGACATGATCATAAGGACAGGTGCTGATGGAGTTGCAGAATGAAATGGCAGTGGTGACCTATGTAGTTGCAGGGGGGTAATTTGGGGTAGTGTCATAAGCTTTCAGACGCAGGGTCATTGAAATGATGGTGATGACAAATAACAGGAGTGAGGCTACTTACAAAAGGCTGTGGAGAGTGTGGAGGCTGCTGGGAATCACAATATGCTGCAGAGGCTTTTCTTGTTTCTCTGATTTCCTGCTCTTTAATCTTCACTCTATTGTCATTCTTTCCAGAGCAAAGCTCCTCTTCTTCCTCTGTTTCTTCTGCTCTTCAATTCCAATCCCCGTGGCTCAGCACAACCTCACAGATAACATGCCATCCCTGTCCTTCACAATAGGGCATCCAAATTCAACACTCCGTTTTGTTCTTTCAGTCTTTATTCTAAACATAAATAATTGGAGATGAATGAAAGCAAACCATCAATCATGATGTACTTTGACAAAGGTATGTCTTGATGGGAGGGGAAGTTTCATTAGAGCTGACATGACTTAGGAATCATGAAGACAGAAGAAAACTTCCAGGGAGAGATGAGAGGAAATTGATTTCCTCTGACACAGTCAGGATGCCATCAAAATGTGAAGTGACATTTGTACTTGTGGTAAGGTGATTATTGTGATCCTAAGCTCTGACAGGATCAGACTTCAGTTGCTGTCCTTATGATTAAGAATATCAGGGTGGACAGCAGGAGGCTGAATTTAATGAAACTCAATTGATTAAGCATTGAGGAGATTGTTTTGAGAGCAGAATATGGGTCAAAGAATAGAGTCATGATGCAGAGATTCGCTGTGGATGAGGACGAGAAGTGATGCAACGTGACAGTAGTTTAACATTCAGAACAATTGTACCTCCCATCACACAGACAGCACATGCAAGAAGACTATGGAAAGACTAGGGATGTTATCTTTCTTAATGTTTATTCATTTTTGAGAGGGAGACTGACCTGAGTCGTGGAGGTGCTGAGACAGAAGACACAGAATCCAAAGCAGGCTCCCGGCTCTGAGCTGTCAGCACAGCCCGAACTGGGGCTCAAACTAATGACCTATAAGATCATGACTTGTGCTCAAATCAGTTGCTTAATGGACAAAACCAAACAGGGGCCCTTCACAAACTCACTATGTGTAAGAATGTAAATTTAAAAGGATAATTATGCAGGTCCCTGAAAGAAGGTGCTATGTTTCTGCCTATTCATATGCATATTCATTGACTTACTTATAAAATCATTAAAATACAACTTAGTCCATTGACAACTATAGTTAAAATGAAGTTTATATCAAGATAATTTTGTGAAATGGTTCAAAGTTGAAGGCCCTGTATTGCCTGGTTTCAGGACCCACAGTGAAATGTGCAGGAACCAACATAGGGTTGTGTTGATGTGTGAATGCACATATGGATCCAGGGAAAAGAACAGAGACACCTTAAATGTTCCACTCATATTTCCCAATTGATTTTCATCAAAGGTGACAAGGCAATTTAATGGGGGAAAGGAGAGCGTTATAAACAATAGTGTTAGCACAATTGGCTATCCAAGTGGAAAATACGTAAATATCAGTCCCTCCTCATGCAATATACAAAGAATAAACCAATAGAGCTCATAGACATAAATGTAAAAGCAAAAATTAAAGGCTTCTATAGGAAAACATCCTCTGACCAATGGTAGGGAAAGATAGCACACAAACCAAACTGTACAGAAAAACACAGGAAAATAGAATGACATCCAAATTGAAAACGTATGTTCTTCTAAGGGAAACAGCCAGAAAATATAAAAAGTAAAACCACGGAGTGGGAGAAAATGTTTGGAATATGTAAACACTTTTAAAACAATGTATATTCACAACACGTAAAGAAAACTGACAACTCGACGATAGTTATTAATGTATTATAAAAATATACTTCAGATTTGGAACTAAAAACACAACACATTCCAAAAACGATGCTGTTCAAGACATGAAAATAGGTTTTCCAACATTAGCTATCAGGTAAATGCAATTCAAAACCACAGTGAGATACTTTTAGACAACATAGAATGAAAATTCACTGGAAGTACCAAGAATTCATTGAAAACAGATGAGCTAGCACTTTCCTAGATTACTTGTGGAAATTTCAAATATAAACCCAGTGTGATAAGAAAAAAACAAAAAGCAAAACTTGACCGTTATTGCATTGTTAACTGTACACATTTCCTATGACCCAGCAATATCCACTCATACACATTTACCCAAGAGAAATGAAACATTTCTTCTTGCAAATACTTACACATATGTGCCTAAGCACATCTCTCCTGATAGCAACAAATCAGAAGTAATCCAGGTCTCCATTCACAGGAGACGATGTAAACAAATTGTGGGTACTCAGAGATTGGAATGTTATTCAGTGTGTAAATGGACAGATATGTTCATTTGTCCAAAACATAGATTTATCTGAGGAATATAATCGTGATGGTTAATTTTATGTGCCAACATGGGTGGGCCACCATGTACAGTTATGTGCTGAAACATTATTCTGGATGTTTCTATGTGGGGGTAGTTTGGATTATATTAACATCATTAAATGGGTCACTGATCAGTGAATTTTATGCTAGGTCATTGACCAGAGTTGGTAGTCCCTTCAAAGCTTTGCTGTCAGTGCCAAGTGGGGCAGTCATGTTGGGGGGAAAGTTATAAAACTGGTCTCCTGACAGAACAATAAAGAAACACTCCCTCTTTCTCTGCCAGCATATCTAAGGCTATCCTGTTCATCCATGCCCCATGCCATTCTAGTGGTAGGACATAAATGAATGGCTACTCCTTGATGTACATCCCCAGTGAAATTGAAAAACCATTGCTGATTTTAGTATAAGTTTTTAATCCAGTCCACATTCTTGGAAATGGTTATCCAACAGAAATGTGATGACTGAAACCAAGCAACTATCTGATTTTCCTCTTAACTTCAATGGAAACAGCCTTCCCCCCGTGGGACTCCTGTTGCATCCATGTACACTTGGGGATAAAAACAAAATCCCTGTCATGCTATCCGGATTCTGTGGTGGATGTCACTCTATCAGTTTGATGGGATGTCAAAATGAATGGAATGGCCAACTGTACTAATGCACAAACTCCACTCCAAGTGGATGGTCACAGGTTAAGTAGGCTCTTCTTCCAACAGTACCACCAAAATTCTGCCCATGGAAGGTACAAGTTAGAATGGTTGTGGCTCTGTTCACCAGGGGCACAAAGACTGTGTTAACAGGCCAGCCAAGATTCCACAGGTTAGTTGAATTGTTCCCCAAATCCTGTAAGACAGGATGAGTGAGTCCTTGTCTGTCCCTATAAAGGAAGAGCGAATGACTTTTGGTTCTGCCCTCTTGTAGTGTGTGAAAGAGCAATGACAAGATCGTGCAGGGCTCATTTCCCCAGGCAACCTTGACTGATTGATGCCATCATGAAACTCAATCCTGCAGGGTCTGCATCCCATCCACAGGAAAATGGAACTGTTGGTCCCTGTGGCCTTCCTCAAGCACAAGCAAAACAGTTGCTTTTCTTAAGCTTCTGCATATAGAATTTGAACCATTCCACCGAAGCATTAACGTCGCCATATTCAGTCTAGAGTTCAATGGTTTGTGTCAGGTCTTTGAGGTCAACTTTGCTTGGGATCATTACTGGGAGAAATTTTAGTCCTTCTTTGGCCTGAGGCTGGTGGAGGCATAATACTGATGACGTCATCTACTGGTTTAAGGGACAACCATCTCACAGGGTGAGCTCTTGTCACATCGGCTCCTAATCCATGTGACCTACGTGCTGCCCGTGGGTCCTGCTCTGCAGTGAGAGCAATGTTACTGGTTAGAAGCATAGGATGAGACTTTAAGTTCTGGCATGTATTCAGTAGAATAATCTGAGACAGATGTAGTTAAGCTGTCAAACGATGCGTAGGTTTGCATTCCATCTCCAAATCTGAGTAGTACACTGTGCCAAGTCCCAAATCACTTTAGGTTTGATGTCTTCCTGAATGTAGACATGGAAGGAATCAATACAAACCTATTTATCTGCCTAGGGAAATAACCTCTGGCTTTCTAAGCCCACATGATAAGACAGGACCAGTAACAGATTTCAGTTTGAGGGGTACGGCACTAGTTGGATTAATTATTAAGTTAAATGGTTAGGTTAGAGGCACTCTTCATTTTTGAAATTGTCCCATCCCTTTTGGCTGCCTCCACAAAACACAGTATTCTTCAGGTGCAGGGCCAGACTCAAATTCTCCTTGTATACTCTAGCTATTCTTTTATGGTTAATTTTAATGCATCTAATTTTGACATATATACCTCTCATTGTCCCTCTACCTTACCATTTAGTTTGTCTGTTACCAACCCCTTGACTTCAGCGAAATAAGTCCATACCATGTCAGGAGTCTGTACAATGGTTTCAGAGGTTACTAGCTTTCATACAAGCACTTCCACCTAGGTTGGAATTTTTACCTCTTTCCAATATTTAATTCATCCCTCATCTTTCAGTACAAAGTCATGGGCCATGAATTCAAGTAGTGGGGCCTGTGGAAAGAGCCCTTTTATCCTAATGGAACAGGAGCAGAAGAGGTGGCTAGGACATATCATGAGAGGGACTGGCGTTTAGTAATCCAGGGTAGGTAAGCCCAAATTCAATGTCCTACATAGTTGTGGTTGCCCATCAACAAATAGGCAGACAAACCTAGGTCTCTGAGAGGGGGCTGTCCGAATAAAGAGTATCACTATGGGGAGGTACATATCCATGGCAACGTAGTTTCTAAACTTAATTTGACAATATGTTTCTGGAGAGTTTGGATCATTCTTTGTACATGGCCTGAGGAAGTGGTGTGTCATGAAGAGTGGAAATCCCGCCCATTTGCAATGCTCCCATTACATTTTAGAGCACCTCTCACATAATCTGGCTACCATGATCCAGAGGAATATATTCAATTAGCCCAAATAAAGGTATTATTTGTTCAAATTCAATCTTGACTACAGACCCATTTGTGGCAGTGGGGAAAACATAGGCCTCTGTGCATGCAGTAAGAAGATCTATCTAATACCACTACCAGATGTTTTTGTTTTCCCACCTTGGAGTTTCAGTCAAGCCTATTTGGATGCTCTAGAATGGCTCCTAAAACGTAGAGACTGGCCCCTCTAACTGACTTTCTAACAGCCTTTAAGATAATTATCTGACACATAACACATCTCTTACAGAGTTGTTTGGCAATAGTATAAATGCCCGTACAGCCCTAGACATCAATAAGGTATCACCCATGACTGTGATCCCAAATGGCTTCCCGCATGCAACGTAACCATGAACTCTCTCACGATGGCCCTGTTGAATACTTCTCTTCAATTTGGAAGAAACCATCCTCCCTCCCCGTTTGGCATTGCTCCTAGATCCTTCATTTCCTTTATTTCTCCCTCAGGGAACAAGGCCTTAACGTGCCGATGGGTACACTAGCAATGAAGCTCAGGAGTCTGAGTCCATATTTCAGTGTGGTCCTCTGGAAGTGTCATCCACAAGAGGATTCCCTAGTCCCTGAAAGGAATGTCCCTTCTCATGACGTGCTACAAGTACTATAGCTATTTCAGCAAGAAGAAAGAGACATTCCTGAAGCTCTTTGATCAGTTTCCCCATGAACCAATTCCTTCCCTATACTCTTGATGAGACCTTTTTCATTCCAGACCTTCCCAAACTGTGCACCACTCCAATGAGAAACTTGGAATCGGTATAGATGATCCCTTCCTCTTCTACTAGCCACTTTAAAGCCTGACTAGAGCCAATATTTACAAATGTGGACTGACTGACTGCTGGGCAATCTCCCTTTTTTATATACTGACAGCATTTCCCCATTGAGAACAGTATTTCCATTATGCCTTGTATCAGTTATCATTTGTGAGGAATCTTTCTGAATATGACCTTAAGACCACATGGCCTGGCACTGACTCAAATGTGGATAACACAGCCTGAAAATCAATGATGTTTGAACAACTGCGGCTTAATCCCGCAGATCGTTTGGCTTTCCTGAACTCGGAGAGCACTGGTTGGCATCTGGAGTCCAGATTAAGTCAGCTTTCTCCAAAATTATGGCCTCATATTTTAGAGTTAAAATTTTTTAGCCTATTCCCCCGCATATGATTTAGAATACCTTGGCGATTATGAGGTTTTCTGAGTAAGAGGTTTTCCCCAAAAGTGCCCTTCCTGCTCTCTCCACTCGCAGGGAAGTGGCTGCTACAGCTTGCTACATTCTGGCCACCACCTAGACATACAATCTATTAAACTGGACATGTACACAACTGGTTGTCTTTTCCAATCCCATTTGTGCAAGCACTACAAGCGTTTTCCGCAACGCCTCCTGCCCACCGGGTCTACTCTCACAAATAAGTGGAAAGACTTCTCCAGAGATGGAGGTGCCCAAATCACATCTGTGGTTAAAGTATGCTTTAATCTCTTTGGCAGTCCACTTGAGAGAGACTGGGATCCCACTCCAGTATTCTCAGTTAGAAGTCTTCAGTCCTCCCAGCATAAAAATGAGTCCATTGGAAATCTATAGACACCACACAGCACAAAATTTAATTTTAAGAAATATTAGTTCGATTAGGGAAATGGACATGAGAGTTGAATGTAAGTGATATCCAAGAAATATGGTGCAGGAATTTTCAACTTCCGCTGACTCAGATTCTACGACTGTAAGAATATTCAGTGTATTGTTACCACTTGTGACCAATAATTATTCTCCTTCATTTTATCTTCAGAAGGTATGCCATAGAAATGGTTGGTATTAAGATATTTGCTTAGTCAAGTCATAGACATTTGGAAATGATCGGATTCAGTAGTTATGCTTCCTGTACAAGCACAGACTTGTACTTGTTACCTGTCTATTGGAGAAGACTGGCATTATTCACACGGTTCCTACCCAGGTTGTACAATTACAGAAGAAGGAACAATTATTGTAGAATAGGATGATTATTATATGAAATTGCATGGCGATGAAGCAAATATACCAAGACAGGAATGGCTTTCAAGGGTGTACATCTGTCCAAAAGCTTGAAGACCAAGAAGGAGCAGCCAGCTAATGCTTTCAGAACGGCATTAGCATAGGGAAGGATGGCCCCCTGGTGAAAGCAAGCATGGTATGGCTGGGACACTCCGAAGGCAAGCACTGGGTTTCTCAGTTTTTTAAGCATCTGACTATTAATATCAGCAGAGGGTTGACCTTATGGTTCAAAAATTTGAGCCCACATTAGACTTTGCTCTCGCAGTGCAGAACATGCTTGGAATTACTCTCTCTCTCTCTCTCTCTCTCTCTCTCTCTCCCTTTCTGGCTTTCTCCGTTCTTCCCATCTCAAATTCAATAACTGTACTTCAGAAAACCATAAATCTATTGCTTCAGTAGTGGAGGAGTGAGTTAAGCAGAGATGCGAGATGAGATTTAAAGGCAATCAGGGTACAGAAGTCAGCAATTTTGCTTGATTTCCCATCCAAAGCAATGAATGCCATGAACGTTGTCAGCAGGACATAAGAATATCTTTTTAAAAAGTCTGCCTATGGGATATATGTACATAATGTAGATGAGGATAGTTTTGCACAAGGTCATGAATTAGCAATTGGGAAACAAGAGCGGATGGCCCCATCACATGTAATGTGTAAGAAATGGAGAAATCCTGATGAACTTGAGAACTTCTTTGGGAGAAATATATCAGGAGAGCTTTCATACATATGGCAAGCAAGGGAAAAATGAGCAGCTTAAGATGATTGCAAGGTTCTAGCCTATGGAGAAGGAGAAAGGATCATGCTGTTGCTCTGGGATTCCTTGTAGCTAAGGGCAGTGGTGGTGAACAACTGTATTCTATGGCCTTCTGAACCTTGGAAGGTTCCTTCCTCAGAGACAAAGTGAAACTTAAAAGAAATCTAGGACCGTGAAATCAGTGGAAGCTTGAATAGAATTAACCTGAACTTCTTTGTAAGCACATGTCTAAAACAAATGGAAACCATGCTCTCCGTTTTCTCTTCATTATGAGAATCTTGGAACAGTGACCTCTGAGTTTTTATTAGAAAAAAATGAGAGAGATTGTAGAGTCCCATTAGTTTTCCATTGATGTAGGACACATCTGAATTCAAGGGACTGGTTAAGCTTGGGTTATTATAGAGGACTGCAGAAAGCCAAACACATGGACACTGTTAAGTCAGGGTCTTGGGAAGACAGAAGACATCAGGTCTCTTTTGTGAAATGGGACTTATTCTGTTGGTATAAAACAGCTCTGAATACAAAGCCTTTTCCATTTCTCATTGTGAATAATATGTTTGGAAGCCTTGATAGACTACCTGCTTACTAATTGCATCCTGAAAACGCATCAGGAATATCACATGATTTAGCAACAATACATAATTCTGATAAACGTATCACGGTGATAAGCTCCTCTCCACCTCCAAGGTCATTTGAGTGCAACCAGGAATCACAGAGACAGTGATACCAGGCAGTGTGACATAGATTGCACCCCAGAAGCATGAGTGATATATTGCTCCCAGACATGATGAAAAGATCTCTTTCTCAGGCAGGATGTAAAAGAGCCCACTCTCACAGAGTGAGTGCCCCCAGGGAGGAGGACCAAGAGTGTGTTTCCTGGAAGATGATAGAAACTGCACTCCCAGGAAGGATGATGCATATCTTGCTCCAAGATAGGATGACTGACACAGTGGGCAAATGCAGGATTACCTAAGACTCTCTCCAAGGCAGATAACAGAAATCATTACTTAACAGTATGAGTGAGATGGCTCTCCCCGAGAGGGCGAGGGAGACTTTGCATCCTGTCTGCATGAACAAGAAGACACACCCACGTAGGATGACAGAATCTGCATTACCAGATAGTATGATGGAGAGTATGTCCCAGGAAGGATGGGGAAGTGGAGATTCCAGGCAGGATGACAGACAACCAGGCCCCTGCTAGGCAGAATGATGCAAATAGTACTCCCAGGCAGAATGAGGGAGATCATGGCCCAGGCATGAGGAAGGGGAGGCACTCTCAGGTATGAGGAAGGTCATGCTCCAAGTAAGGATGACTGAAGTAGATATGTCTCTTCCAGGACTGCTGACAGGAATGACACCACCAGGCAAGATGAGGGAGATGGCGCTCCAAGGGTGGGTGCACCAAAAGCTGATCCCAGAATGGATGAGAGAGATTGTTCTCCCAAGATGGACGACTAACACTGAGCTCTCAGGCAGGATTACTGAGTCTGTCCTCCCAGGCAGTATCCAAGAGAAGGCCCTCCAATGCAAGATGAGGTATATGGTGATCCAGACAGGATGAGGAGAGGGCAATCCCAGGCAGGATGACAGTCATGGTCATGCATGGCATGATGATGGAGATCATGTTCCCATTCGAGATGACAGACATCACACTCCCAGGTAGGGGGAAGGAGACTGCTCCAAGGCATGATGACCAGGATGGCATTTCCAGGCAGGATGATACGGATGAGGCTTACATGGAGGAAGATGAAGATCATACTCTGAGGCAGGAAGGCAGAGATAGTGCTCCCAAGCACCGAGACAGATCACGCTTCCATCAGGGTGATGGAAACAACGCTCCCAGGTAGAATTATGGACATCACAGTTACAGGTAAGGTGAGGGAGGTGGCCTCCCAGGCAACATGAAGGACATCACACTCCCAGGCATAATATAGGACATGGAGATCCCAGGCAGGATGAAAGAGATCCCACTCTGAGGCAGGATGATGGACATGGCACTTGAAGGCAGGATGAGGGAGTTCATGCTCCCAGAAAGGATGGTGTGCTCTCAGGCAGGATGTTGGAGCAGGTGCTCCTAAAGAACCTCAGGGATACTGGCTCCCAGGAATCCAGCCTGGGAGCAACATATCGGTCACTGTGCCTTGGTCATCCTCCTTGGGAGATCCATATACGTTCCCTTGCCTAGGAGTGCTGTCTGCATCATTCTGCCTTGAATCTCACCTCAATCATCCTGCCTGAGAAAACATCTTTATCATTGTGTCTTGGAGCACAGTCTCAATCATGCTGCATGGGAGCCTGATATCTGGATCCTGCCAGGGATAACAATCTTCCTTTTCCATCTGGGAAGTGCCATGTCTGTCATCCTCTCTCAGAGCCCAAACTCTATCTTCTGTCTGGAAGCATAGTTCTCACCATGCTGCCAGGGGGAACGACCTGTATCATCATGTCTGGGAACTCGATATCCATCCTCCTGCCTGGTAATGCGACTTGTATCTAGCCTCCTGGTAGTGTTTTCTTTTTGTCTTCTCTGGGAGGGAAGTGTTTATAACCCTCAATCAGAGCTCTGCCTCAATAATATTTCCCGAGGATGTGTTCTTGGGCATCCTACCTTGGAATGCAGTTTCTCTCTTCCTGCATGGAACCTCACATCCTTCTCCGAATTGGGAGTACTGATTGATCATCATGGGTTGTAGTGCAGCTCAGTCATCCATCCTGAGAGTGCAATCTCAGTCATCCCGTCTGGGAGCACCCCATCTGTCATCCTCCCTAGGAGTGTTGTGTATGTAATGCTTCCTAGTAGTATGGTCTCCGTCTTCATGCCTGGGATTTCTGTGCCCTTCATCTCACTTGGGAGCAGGATTATTTTAATTCTGCTTGAGAACTCAGTATTCATCACCCTGCTTTGGAGTGCCGCCTCCACCATTAGCCTGGGAATGTGCCCTGAGCACAGTCTCAGTCATCCTGCATGGGAGTGTGATCTCTGCCATCCTGCATGGGGACACAGTCTCCTCCATCCTATCTGCCAGCTTGGTCTCTGTAATCTTGACTGGAAACCTTAGCTCCTTTATCCTGCCAGGGACTGGATCTCCTCATCATGCCTCAGAGTGCCATTTTTCTAATCTTACCTGTGAGCCTATCTCCATCTTCCTGAAGGTGAGTTCTGTCTAGGTCAACAGGCCTTGGAACACCGTCTTGGTCATCCTGCCTGGGCATGTGTTATCTATCATCCTTCCTGGGAGTGAGACATGCTTCCTCTCACCTGGGAGCCATATGTCCTTCATTAGGACTGGGAATGTCATCTCATTCATCCTGCATGAAGGAGCTGTCTCCCTCATCCTACCTGAGAGCATTATCTCCATCATCCTCCCTGGGAGCAGTGTATCTGTGATCCTGTCTGTAAGCACCATTTCCTTCACCCTGCCTGGGAGTATAGTCTGTTTCATCCTGCCTCCGAAAGCTGTATGTGTCATCCTGACTGAGAGCAAAGTCTTAGTCATCCTTTAAGAAACAAGCTGTTTGTCATGTTGTCTAGCAGTGCCTTCTTGGTCCATCTGGCTGGCAGAACAGTCTCGGTCACCCTGCCTGGGTGTGTGGTGTCCATCCTCCTGCCAGGTAGTGTGATTTCTGTCCTCCTTCCTGGGAACCCAATATTGGTCATCATGCCTGGGAGCACAATTACGATCATCCTTCCTGGGAGGGTTGTCTCTGTCATCATTCCTGGGAAGGTGCTCTTCTTTGTCCTGCCTGAGAGCACCATCTTCTTCATAATGCCTGGGAGTGTGTGCTTTCCTTCATCCTGCCAGGGGAGCATGATCTCCATCTTCCCTGGGAGTGCCATGCATGCCATTCTGTCTGGGAGTGCTGTGTTCTCCCTCTGTGTAGGAGCAAACCCTCCGTCACTCTGCCTGAGAGTGTAGTCTCCTACATGCTTTCTAACATCTTCTGTCATTCACACTGTTATTGTGAACTCAGTCACCCTGCCTGGGAGCCTTGTCTCAGGCATCCATTGTGGGAAGGCAATTTCTGTTGTGGTACTTGGGAATACATCCTAAGTTCTCTTTCCTGGGAGCCTGACATATGTCATCCTGCCTGGAAACATGATGCCCACCTTCCTGCCAAAGGGCATGATCTATGTCATCCCACCTAGGAGTGCCATGTCTTTCATTCTTTCCAGGAGTACAAAACCCCTCATCCTGTCTGGCAGTGTGTTCTTTGTCATTCTCCCTGCGATTGCAGTCTCCATTCTTCTGCTTAGAAGCACTCTGTTCAGAATATACCCTGGGAGCATGATCCCTATATCCACCTGGGAACACATGTTGTGTCTGCTATGTTCCTCAGCATTCCTGTGTTAAGGATCTCCAGCATCCTGCCTGGGAGTGCAGTGTCACTCATCCATCTGGGAGCTCCATCTGTATAGTTTAGCTTCTGAATGTCCCGTCTCTCATTGTTCCTGGGAGTGCTTTCCCTCATTCTGCCTACAGTCATGAGCTCCTTTAACCTGTCTGGAGCACCCTCTCTGTTATCCAGCAAGGGAGCCTAATCTTCATCCCCCCTGGGAACACAAATCCACTTGGGTAGGAGTGAAATCTTCATCCTACCTGACAGCACAGACTCCATCATGCTGCTTAGAGCACATTTTTATCCTCATTCAAACACAGTCAGTCATCCTGCCTGCAAGACCAATCTGCCTTAGCCTACATGGGAGCATGATCCCCATTATCTACTGTGGAGCACAGCCCATCACCTTGCTAGGGAGAATGAAATATGTCTTTGTGCCTGGGAGAGCTGTCTCTGACGTCCATCCAGGGTGCACTTACTACTTCATTCTGCCTAGGAGTGCTCTCTCTGTTGTCCTGAATCAGAACACCATGTCTAATCTTCCTGCCTGGAAGCATGATTTTTTGTGATCCTGCCTGGAACCTGGGACTCTGGCTTTCTGCCTGGAAGCACCCTATCTGTTGTTCATCTTGGGAGAACAATCCCAATCATCCACCCTTGAGTGTAGTCTATGATATTCCACCTGGGAACAAGGTCTTGCTCTTGCTTTATTGTAGTGCAATACTGGTCTTCTTCCTTGGCGGTGCACTCTCTGTTATCCTCTATGGGATTATGACCTCCATCATCCCCATTGATAGCATGATACCCATCATGCTGTCTGAGTTATGATTTATGTCATTCTGCCTAGGCTTGCATTCTCTGTCATGCTGCATGCGAGAGCCACGTTCATCACTCGTTCTGAGAGCATGGTCTCCGACAACCTGCCTTGGAGCACCAAAGTATTCACCTGCCTTTAGGTGAATTCTCCATCATCCTGCCTGGGAACATGATATACTTCTTTCTAACTGTAGCACAATCTCCTTCACCCTACATGAGCACATGATTGTCATCATCCAGCCAGGGAGGAATATATCCATCATATCTGGGAGAACCATGTTTATCATCCTGCCTGCAAGCCCAGTGTCTGTCATCCTGCCTGGGGTCATGGTCTGCAGCATACTGCTAGGGAGCGAGGTATTCTTCCTCATTCCTGGGAGCCTATCATATATCATCATTCCTGGGATCATGATTTGATTCATCTTATCTGGAGCCCTGTAGCTGTCATCCTTCCTGGGGGCACCATGTCTCTCATCACACCTGCCAACAGTAACTCCGTCATCCTACCTGGGAGCATGATCTTTGTCATCCTGTCTGGAGCACAATCTCCTTCATCTTACAAGACCTGGGAATCTCTGCTATCCTGTCATAGAGGGCTTTATACATTCTCCTGGCTAGGTGTGTCTTTTGTGTCAACCTGACTGAAGCACAATGTCTGTCATCCTTCCTGAGATCAAATTGTCCCTCATCCTTGTTGGAGCAAGTTATGCTCCTCAGTCCTAGGAGTTTGAGACACATCACTCTGAATGGGAGCCTGATTTCATTAATCCGAGATGGAGCACCCTCTCTCAGCCAACCAGTCTGGGAGTGTCATGGCCTCATGTGGCTGGGAGCCCAATCTCTTTTATCTTGCCTAGGAGCTCCAGCTCTGCTTTCCTTCATGGGAGGACAGCCTTTGTTATGTGATCTGGGAGCTCCTTCTCTGTCCCCCTGCCTTGAAGGGCCATTTCCATCACCCTTTCATGAAGTGCCACTTCTACCATTCTGTCTCAGAGTGAAGTTTTGTTATCCTGCCTCAGAGTGTATTATCAGCCATCCAGCCTCAAAGTCCTACCTCATCATCCTCCATGTGAGCACAGTCTGCCATTATCCTCTTAGGGAGCATGATGTCATCATCCTGCGGGAGATCATGATCCCAATTCTATCAGGCCAATGAGCATCATCTCCGTTATTCTACATGGGAGCCTAATGATTCTCCTCCTGCCTGGGAACATGACCTTGTCACCTGGCTACACCCACCATCCTCATCATCCTGCAAGGCACTGCAGTTTCTGACATCCTGACTAGGGGGTGGTATCCCTATACCTGCCTGTGAGATACAGAGACAGACCAAGCAGGGGGGAGTGTGTGTGTGTGTGTGTGTGTGTGTGTGTGTGTGTGTGTGTGTGTGTGTGTGTCTCTGTGTGTGTGAGTGTATGTGTGTATTACGGTCTGTGGAGGTAGCTTATTACCCATCTGGAGTATGCCTGTTCTTCCTACTCTATGGCAAATGGTGGTGGCAGGCTTACATTAAAAGCCATGTGTGTGTGTCCAAAAAAGTATCTTTTCATTGAACAATTTAAAAATTTGCACAGGATGCGAGTGTTTGATATTGGGGTGAGGCCTCTGAGTCACCCAGGTATTGCAGAAAAAAGTTTATTTCTAAACTTGCAATGAAAGAAAGGTACTTTGTTCTATTCTAACTGTTGTGCAGTGATCACACTTGCTTCTTGCCCCACATAATATTTGATCAACGTTGAAACCCATTTTCGGCTTAGTTGCAGACAAGTCAGTTGTGAGGACCCAAACTTCCCCTCCTGCGCAACCACCACCCATGTCAAAGGCTGTGCATTTGAGCCAGGTCTCCACACAACCCAGCACCCAGGCACCTTTCTCCCTACTCTCTCCCGGGCAGACATTACCCTGATGCTCCCCCTCCACCTGGAGCTCCTCCACACTGCCCAGGCCAACCAACACCACCAGAAGGAAGGAAACTGCCTGGACCCAGAAGCCAGGGATGCACTTGATGTTGGCCCTTCTCTGATCCAGTTGTGATCTCCACTTCCAAATAATCCTGTGCTTTAGCCGCCCTAAGATGCTTATATCTCATTCATTCAGAAAGCAAAGCTCTCCCTGAAGCAGCTCCAGCACTGCCAGGGGACCCTGGGCTATGGCAGGATGCAGCACAGGCTCTTCAGGTTGCCACTTCTGTGGCTACTGAGCCATGTCTCCCATCTCTCCTTTCTTTGAGCACTTAAGATCTTCCTGCTGCATCTCCCCCTGCTGCTACCTCAACTCCTCCAAATCCTCTGTGGCACACTTCTCTTCTTCACACTACTCTTCTCCATGCACCCCTTCCTTGCCGGAGTGGGTTTCCTGAAAGATGGTGTGCTGCTCCCCCTACATGAAGGGGTACATCATTCAGCCACCTTCAGAGCCCCTGCATCCTTCCAGTCACTGTCTCTTCACAACACTCATCATGGAGAATAATGGCCCAGGATTGCTAGGTATCTTGACTCTTTCCACCATGGCTTGCTCACCATGTGTCCTTCCCCAGCCCATGGTTGGGCAGCTCCAGGACAGGGGTAGGACAGGTAGCAGCACAGGGCTCTTTTAGTACACCCAATAGGTGTACATTTAATTCCAGGCAGAGGTAATTCGCAGCTACCTTCTCTTGGAACTCTCCAGCTTTTGGGGCCGATATGTGCCCATGGTTAGGGCCCCTCAGAAGCTGTGGCTTCTCCTGTGGATGGTTTGAGCCAGAGGCAGTGAAGGATTTGCACACGTGGCCTGGGGGAAGGAGTTTGTGCCAGGCACAGCCGCCTGACCACACCAAAGGACCAATCATGTGTTTCTCAGTGGGTGAGGCTCTAGCAAGTGCTTCTCTGGCTCACCTCTCTGGGCAAGGTCAGTACTCTCTCTCTCCAGGGTGGTGTCCCACGTTGGCCCAGTATTAGAAATTCGGTATTACAAGGTCCTGATATCAAAAACTGTGTTCAACTATTCATGTGTTCCCTGAGGGCCCCATGACTGGCACTGGGCAATTCAACCCCAGGCTCTCTGGCGCTGACACAGAGCTTGCAGAGTCATGCTGCCCTTTCTTACTGAACCTGGGAATCCCTGGAGGAGATATTTCTCTAACCACTGTCACACTGCTGTCTGCATGATTTCTCCTCCTTTTCCTTCAGGGTGGGGCAGAAGTCCTCTGAGCGCACACCAGCATCGAGGGACACCCACACAAGGCCAACCCCCTCTCCGTGTTCTTAAAAGAAATGAGCTGATTGAAATCGTTTCTCTGAATTGAACAAGGAACAAACAGTATGCAAATACTGACACCTGAAGCCATATTGATCTCCTTACAGTATCCAGTGAGATTAGGCAATAGGTTTTAGGGGATAGCAATTTACCATTGTTCAAAATTCTACCATTCAAAACTAAAGAGTATTCTCCATCGACAAAGACATGTGGTCTTTCACAAAGAATAGCAACTTTATCTGGCCCTGTCCCTGAGAAAGACCTAAGTTGGAACGAATAGTATAAACAAAGCCACTAGCTCTCTAAAATGACCCAAGCCACAAAGGAGAATAATGAAGAACTATTCCCCAAAACAGAATAGCCATTGAGAGGGACAGAGACACAGAAAGAATGAGACGTGGAGATAGAGCAAGGAAGGAGGTTTCAATAGAAAGACCAACCAGGAGAGAGTCTCAAGAAAATGGGAGGGAAGGAGAAGCAGAAGGATAAAGACAAGAAGAGACCAACGGAGGAATTGTGGGATGGTGAGGTAGGGAAAGGAAGTATAGGGGAGATAGAGGGAGGAAGGAAAGTAGAGAAAGGGAAGGAAGACAACAAGAGATGGAGGGAAAGTTGGTGGAGGGACATGGGGAATACCGGCGCAGGAGGATGGAAAGAGAGGGAGGGAGGGGAGTGAGAATTAGAGACAGAGATAGATAGCCTGACTTTCAAGAAGGAGCAATTACCATTATGCAGTTTTACCACGGAGAAATTCTGTCCTTTGGAAAGCACACCCTTGTAAAGACAACATTTCCTGCCTTGACATCAAAGGCAGGTCCAAAAGAATCTCTGAACCAGAAGACCGGTCCAACGAAGTCCTTCTGGGTTAGGAAGAGAGGCACATCAGGGAAGAAATGGTGTGACCAGATGCTCAGAGGGCTGTGGGAAACACTTGCACTTACCATCACCATACAGAAACCAGAACTTCAAGAAAAACAGAAGAGAGACGAGAAGCATCAACTGCATGAAGGAATCATGTCCCATAGCTAGGCCAATTGAAGGAAAATCATGAGGCTGCACATTCAAGAAACCCTGTTCGTTCTTAGAGGAATCAGCTATATTCACAGAGATGCCCAGGAAGTGTGGTCAACCCAGTCAGAGGCTGGCCTCTGGAAATCACGAGGCAGAAATGTCCCACTACCCATACATTGTCTTCAGTCAGTGGAAGAGCCAGTTTCCCATTAAGAGTCAGAAATCCTGGAAGGTGATGTGATCATCAATTTTAAAGAAATCAAAGGTAGCAAAAAGTTACATTACTTGACGATGGTGGAGGAAATGCTTACCCAATGATACAAGAAGGAAAGAGAACATGATCCAAAGCTTGAAGTTAAGGTGGAACCTTGAAGCTGAAATGACAGATCATGAGATTGTGCTTCAAATGCCACATAGAAACAAAGAATCCTCACACACACACAACAGTCAGATATATGCACACAGGCACCTAGCTTTGTATATAGTGCTGGGGAGCAATGTGGTGTTGAAAGACTAACACATGCAAACAGACATATGCCTAAGTGATGCAGATCAGCCTAACTAATATTGTATGTTGTAACATGCACAGAAATGAATGGAGTAATGAGACACACACTGGTTTTGGCTCCATTACAACCTCTTTGTCCATGTACATATTTTGGGAGACTTGGGGTCCCTGAGGCTAATGTGTTCACTCTCAGGCCTGGCATGGATAACCCTTGAGAAGGTTCATTGGACATCAATGCAGGAAAGCACAAGGCTGAGTGAAATAAACCGACCCCACAAAGAAGCACAGTGGATGTGACCCCAGCTTGACAGTTCTTTAGGAGGCTAAAGGATTCAAAGGCATGCGGCCAAGCAGAGAGTGAATATTGGTTCCCAGGGGAGAGTGCAATGGGGAGGAGAGGGGCCATGTTTGTGAAGACATAGGCATGCAAGGGGCATGAGTTCTGGAGATCTAATGTACATAGTGTGCTTAGCCAATGCTTTGCTACCTCCATAGGTTTCTCAGAAGGCAGGTGCTATCATCACAAATAATGAGTGATTGAAGAGAAATATAATTTCGAAGGGGCCAAATGTGGTCTCTTTGCCATTACATATAAAGGCACACCCTAGAATTTACATTGTTTACTGCAGTTATGCACAGCTAGGATAGCAAAAGTGGAGCTCAATATAAATGTGTCAAAGGTGTCAGCACATGTCTCGAAAACATGATTCAGATACCAATGTAGGAAATAATAGAAAAATTATAAATCAAAACACACATGAGGCACACAGAAAATAGTCTGTCCTGGCTAAAAATGCTGACTAACAAATGGGAAATAATCTTTGGCACAATGGATTTTTAAATTTACAAAAACTTATGCTGGGTGCAGACACTACATATCAGCCCCATGTTTACAAACAAGTGGAATGCAGAAGGGATGATGAAAGATGTGTGACTTAATGCCTCCCACCAGCCAGCTGCGGTCCAAGTCCCCAGTGACTCACTGTTTATGCCTGGTCATTCTCTTTCTCATGATTCATGTAGTGATGGACTTCAGACTCACAAAACAGATAGGGAAATCCCCAAACCCCATCCCCATTATGTGGAGCCAGGACTTTGACCCACAAATGGAAGAAAGTTCCAATTCTGACACAGGCAGTCTCAGACAACGACCTTACACAAAATACAGGTCAGGCAAAAAGAGCGGCTGTTGAAAGAATGCACAGGTGTGCAGGATGGAGGCAATGGAACAGACACAGGGACACCTGTGCCCACTGAAGACCATCTTGGCTGTACCGTCACTGACATGTCAGCATAGGAGGAGCCAAGGGAAGACAGGGACACGTCAGGGCACATTCAGGGAAGGAGAGGAACACACACACAGAGGGATCCTCCTGTACACAGAGCACAAGACGTTGACCCTGAGAGGCCAGAGACAGACATGTTGGACAGAGAGATAGAGGGCACAATGCTCCTGAAGTGCTGAGGGTCTCTTCTCTCAAGGGACAGGACTCTGGAGCCCACAGCCTCATCCATGTGGTAAATGATGCCATTAGGGAGCACATATAGCCCCACTGGCAGATTGGAAGTTCCTGTAGGCCTGACAAGAAAGCCCTACAGACACCTCAGGACTCATGGGACTGTGACCTGCGCTGCAGGAAGAAAGCCCAAGAGTTGTAATCCCTGGCACCAAGAGCATGCCGGGCCTCTGTCCAAGGTCACGTGACACAAAGGTCCAAACATGAGCGTTTTACTCCCAGAGCCTGAGAACATTCCCCACCCAAACCCCTTCCATACCTTTCTCTGGGCTTCCATGCCTTTCTCTGGGACAGACCAGTATAAAATCAGAAACTGTTAAATTAGCTGGTACTGTCAGGAGACAAGAAGAGGTGAGGGACTCTGGGCCCACCTACACCCCAAACTCCACATACTTGATAACATATAGCTAACGATGGCCTGTGTAGAGGAAATTTATAAAGTCCCCTGAAATGGCCCAGGGTGAGGTCCCGTAGGAGATGCTCCCACAGCAGAAGTCAAGAAGTCCATTGGCCATTAATTATTTGTGGAGCACAACCAATGTCAGGTGCCAGCATGTGGGAGCCTCTCCAGGGGACCCAAGAATTTCCCGCTCCAGTGGCTGAGAAGAGGTGCTTCCCCGGTGGGTGTGGAGACAGTAGTGAGAGAGAGGAGTGTCTCTGCCCCACACCCCCTCCTGTTATATTGGACCTTAGCATCCTCACATGCTGACACATATTGTGAACCATCCTTATGTACAAGGTCATAGGTCCATCCATTCCATGAAATTCCAGTGTGCAGGCTCAGAATTCAAACACCTGCAGACAGCTGGATGTAATCTGGGACTCTCCCCAAATGGTTACACAAAAAATATTACACAACCATAAAACACACAAAAGCACTTCAAGGTGTTTATCTACCATTCAATAGTTGTTCACCTGGATGTGAGCCTCACTCTGCCCCACATTTCATCACCAAACTTGTTTTTATTTCCTGTAGAGTAGAATCCTGTTGAACACTGGTGCACATCTGAAGGTTTTCCACTGGTGTTGCTGAAGCATGCTGCTCCTTCATAGTGTTCTCGAGACCTGGCAGCTCCCTGAGACATGGACACACACACACACACACACACACACACACACACACACACAAACACACACACAAACACACACACACACAGTATAGGTGAGTGTCTTCACTGGGTCATATATAATGTTGTCTGAGTGTTTCAAATCAGAAATGTGATGGGATGGTGTGGTAAGCCATGACAAAGAGACAGTGGCACACAAGGCCCTACAAAATGTAGAACAGTGGTAGGAGGTTAGAGGGTGGGGTTCATGGTCAAGGAAAGACACTTCCTACAGGTGTAGCAGCCAACTTTGGATGTGATTGTTTGCTCATTCATACAGCCTGGCCAACTACCCTCCTTAAGCCTTCTCAAAGCGGCAAAGGCACTTTGAAACATCACTTCTTCACACTCCCTGATTCAAGCGGATGCCATTTTCACTTAGTTGCACGCTCCCTGAGCTATCTCAGCCTCAGTTTCTCCATGAGGAAAGCAATTTTTCCATGGACCCCACGGGACATGTGCCCACCTCCTGGGCTCCTCTCCTGTCTCCCTCTAAGTTCACTCTCCTGGTGTCTATTTCCTACTGAAATACTGCAGAGGATTGGGCCACAGATCCTCTACCACTATCTAATAGGGGAAACAGAACAGGCTCAGATGGTCTGAGCATATCCCAGCATATCCTAAGAAACTGGGGAATGCACCAAAATAATCTCATTTCCTTTTCACAGAATCCTACCTCAGCAATCCGGCAGGAGTCAACACAGTGGTGTTCACATAACCAGGTGAAGAAGGTAATAAGGCTGCTGTTTTCATGCCTGCGTCTATAAGCCTCTGGTTGGTAATTTGGGTACCACTGGATGAGACTGTAATGAGATGCCCTATATTCTAGAGAAAGATATGTATGTGAGAAGGTGTTGGAGAAGAATTCAAGGTCATCCCTCCCCCAGCTGCCGCCCACACATGCAGTGGCCACTGACCAGCAAGAAGAAGGTTATACTCCTTAGCAATGACTTCATTCTGGAAGTAGGATTTCTTGTCAAAGAACAGCAGGATCTCCCAGCATTCCATGGGAAACTTGTATTCCTCCACCTACCATGGTTTAGTGGGTCAGAAATGTGAAATCTCAAACCAGGATACCTCACCCCTCCCGATTTCAGGAACACATCCCATCTCCAATCACTGCCCTCCCACCATCGCACCCAAGCATGCTGCCTCCGACTGACTGGCCAGACTTTCAAATTGGTAATGTAGCAAAGCCTGTCCTCATCTTGCTTACTAATCATGGCCGATATCTGAGGGTGGTTCACCAACTGCTGGATGTCAAGGAGACTTTGAGTGCTGGGCATGAAAGAGCTAGAACCAGAGACCAAATTTGGACAGCAGCCCGGCACTACTGTCACCTGTCCTTCCCCAGGGTCTCCGGGCTCTGCATAGGCTGCTCAAGACCCACAGGGTCCCTAGTTTTTGCACGGCTCTCTTAGGCTCACACAGATGGCTGTATATGCCAGCACACCACATCCCAGGCTCATTCCTGTGGGCTGATGACTAGACAGTGCACCTATTTACAGAGAGCACACACTGCAGCTTGGGCTGACCAGTCAGGCATTCTCACCTCCTTTCCTTCACCAGAGAGCTTAGGAGGACCTGGAACAGGGCATCTCAGGCTGTTCTGTGTGGACATGTCCTGTGCTAGTCCTCCATCTGACCTGGATCCCCACTCCCTCAACCCCCAGTCGTGTTTCAGTTCCACGTGTGATATAATGCACTCCAACTCTCTCCTCCCATGCTCTCCCTTCCCAAGCACTCATTCAGGGGCTAGAACCACTAGATGACACCAGGTTTGCATGTGCCTGTTCTCAGGAAAGGGGTTGATCTGCACTCTAGGCCATGTGCTCCTCGAAATGTCACTTCACTTACCTTCCTCTTGCTGTAGCCAATCCCCACTGTGATCCCTCCATGACTTGGGTGAAGGATAAAGACTTTGTCCAGAAGCTAGAGATGTCCTGGATAAGGGCACTTCTCTGTTCCAGATAATGGTGTCACCGCTTGAATATTTGGAGTGTGAGCCCAGCGCACTCCTGGCTGGCTGGCTTTGTTCCATGGCTGTATATCTATCTGAAAGGCCTCTAGAGCCTACAGCTGGTCAGGCCAGCACAGAGACCTGACTATAACTGGATTTTTGCTCATGCTTCAATTGCAACCTCTGAGGTCCTTCCACTCATCTAGACACCTGTCCATTCTGCTTCTATTCCTCATTTTCCTGTACCTTCCGCTCCTACTCCTCCCCTCCTGTTCCTCTTGGTACATCAACTAATGTACATATTTCTACCACTCCTTCTCCTGCTAGAATTCCTCCTCCTCCTGCTTTTCTATTCCTGTTCTTCCTGTAATGGCTCCATTTCCTTCCCCTTCTGCTCCTGTGTCGCCAACTCCTCCTTCCCCTCCTCTTCCTCCTGTTCCTCCACTTCCTTCTCTTCCTCTTCCCCTTCCTCCTCTTCCTCCTATTCCTCTTCCTTCTCTTTCTTTTCTTCTGGTCCTCCTCATTCTCCCCCTCCCCTCCTCCTCTTACTCCTCCCCTACCACCACCTCTACTGCCACAAAGCCATCACCACCACTTGTATATCCTGGTGCCCCTGCTCCTCCTCTTTCTCTTAGACCAATTCCTCTTCCTCCTCCCATTTCTCCTTCTATTTTGGCTCTTGCTTCTCCACCTGCTCCACCTCCCCGTACTGAACTTTTGCTCTTGCGCCTCCTGCCCCCTCTCCTCCTCCTCAAGCTCTTCGCCCTACTTTTGCTCTTCACCTGATCTTCCTCCTCCTCCTACTCCTCCCTGCCTGTAGGACCTTCATCCCTCATGTTCCTTTTCCTGCATCTCCTCCTGCCCCTCCTCCCGCTTTCTCTCATCATCTTTCTCATTACCAGACACGTCTACTTGCACGGCCGCCACCTCAGTCTCTTCGACAACCATACCCAACATCTTGTCCACCGCCAATAAGTCATCCAGGGACAGTACCAATATTCCCCGGGGCTGGATACCTCTATCTCAGGTCAGGCCTTGTTTTGCTGCACAGGTTGTTCGATTGTGGCCTGCAAACTTTTGGTCTTTGATGCTTTGTCATCTATTGAGACCCAGTGTCTGGGCGGGCCCCAGTCTCTTGACAGTCCCCTTACAGGTCGAAGACAGCACAGGGTGGACGGGCCTTCCCTGTCTTTCCGATACACTATACACTCAACATTGGCCTGGTTCCAGACCTGAGCTCTAGTAGCTATGAAGGGAGGGGTAATAGGTGAAATCACTGGCCTCCATCGACAGACCCAGTTATGAATGGAGAGGCTGGAGGTGAATGCAAAGCCCTCCCTCCCCAGATCTTGCTACCAAGGGAGAGCTGGGAGGTAAAGCTCTGCCCTACCTCAATATTCCTGGCTAACAAGGGAGTGGCAGGAGGTGAAAGCATGGCCCTCCCTCACCAGTTATGAGACCCAGTTATGAATGGGAGAGGCTGGAGTGAAAGCACGGCCCTCTCTCACTAACCAGTCTATGAACAGAGAGTCCTTAGGTGAAAGCACAGCCCTCCCTCACCAGACCTGGCTATAAATGGACAGGCTGGAGGCGAAAGCATCTCCTCCATCACCAGAAACAGACAGTGGAGCCCTGAGGCTAATCACTGACTACCCACGAGGCCTCCTCATGGAGGCTAAAGGTCTAGGCAATGCATGCACACAAGCACTGTACACATGAAGCCACAGCGACTTGATCTCTGGTGTGATGATGCAACATGTTCATTGTGGTGAAATCTGTACACAGGCGGCTTTGATTGTGAGGGAAGTCCAACCACACCCAGGCTGCTTGACTGCCTGCAGGACCAATCATGGGGAAGGGATTGAGCGTGGCCGGTGGTACAGGAATCTGGGGAGAACTTGTTTTATCTTCAAGTGAGGCCATGGCTTCCACTGGTGCACCATCCCCAGGGTGGCTTTGCATCTCCCTCTTCTGCATGCCCTGGGTGTTCAGTTTGCCCTGTGTCCATGAGAAACAGATGTTTGCATTACTGGCTAGGACTCCCGTATAACCTCATAATGACTGTCTCAACATACATTGGAGAAAAACTATAACCACGGTCTTTTGTGTATACACCCTCAACTTTGTTAATCTTGTCAATCTCTGGCATATCCACTGGATATGGATCACCATATCTAAACTGGATCCCCATAGGTTTCCCTGAGAGTGCATTTCACCTGTGCCCCATTGTCGTTGGCCTGGGGGATCCATCTGTTCACATTCCTTTAGGATGCTCTCTATACCCATTCCTACTCTGAGGGGACATTCATGTCATGACAGTAGTCTGGCAGTGTACTGCTAAGGAAGGAAGCTGAGAAGGTCCTCACAGCAAGAGGAGTGTGAGTTGGAGAGGACACCACATATGGCATTCTGAGTGTCATATGCACCCCTCTTGCCTTTTCTTTCTGCAGGATGCACAATTGGACACTGCCAAGCACATCCACACCCTCATGCTCTGCTGCCCATTCCACCTGTGTGCCGAGTGCACCATAAAGACACATGCCTGTGCACCCTGGTCCGCCTAGAGCATGCCCTTGTCTGGAGGACAGCTCTCCCATTCATCTCCTCGTGCTTGGAGGTCTTCTCAGGGAGATCCTGCATCCCTCCCTGGCTGTATATGTGTTCATCGTGGTCCCATTTCCTTTACCTCTCACATGGGCAGCAGGCTGCCATAGGCACGGGGTCCTAATCAAAACATTGTCTGCCTGTGTCCGCTAAAGGTGTGAAGTCAAGTGTCTTTGAAAACTATCCGGGGATGGAGGGAACGAGGTAGTTGGCCACAAGTGAGGGAAACAACCCAAGGATTTCAAGAAGTCGTGTCCCCACTCGTGGGAGGAAATAAACCCCTGAAGATGAGGCAGTGATCGCAGGGACGTGGATTCCCTCCATAAGATGGAAATGGTCAGGTGGCCTCCCTCCATATCTACATCTGACAGCAGCAGCTAGACACACATCACACAGAACCAAGGCAGGTATGGTAGCTCTGAACTACATGTCCTGTCTGCGGACCAAACTTCTGCATCCATTATCCCTTTTGTGGAAAGTAGCATTCCCATTCCTCTTCATGGGACCAGAAGGGTTCCAGATTGGCAGAGGATTTAAGGATTCCCTAAATTTGTGGCACAGCCCTTCTGTCCAACATGATATTTTCATGATATACAAGAGTTTCCTTTAGACATCAAGGACTGTGTCAGTATCTGGTCTGAGAAATACTTCATATTGTTCCTGCTCCTCCTCATCCTTCTCTTTGTCCTCTACCACCTCCTCATTCTCTTGGTCCTCCTCTTCCAACTCCTCCTCCTCATTCTCTTCCTACTCCTCATCTTCCTCCCCCTACTGCTCCACCTTCTTATCCACTCCTACTTCCTCCTCCTCCTCCTCCTCCAACTTCTTTTCCCCTTGAACCTCCTCCACCTCCTCTTCATCCTCTGCCTTCTTGTCTTCCTCATCATCATCTGCCTCCACCTCCTTTTTTCCTTTTATCTACTGCTGTTCCTGATCCCCTTCTTCCTGCTCCACCAACTCCTCTACCTCCCCTCTGTAATACTCCTGGACCTTTGGCTCCTGCTCCTTCTCTTACTCATCCTTGTCTTCATAGAATTCCTCCTGCTCCTGGTTATCCTCTTGCTGCTCCAACACCTTCTTCTCTGCTGCCTCCTATTCCTCCTCCTCTTTACCCTCCCATGCATCCTCCTCCACCTCTTCTTCCTCTTTATTCTCCTTCTCCACAATTTTGTGCCACTTCTTCTCCTGTACCTGCTCCTCCTCCTCATTGTGCTTCCTCTGTTCATGCTCCACATCCCCAGGCCCCACTAGTTCCCTGCCACCATCCCATTCTCCTCCAGGACAAGGCCCAACAGCTCCAGTCCCACTATTATGTCATCCAGAGAGCAGCACCAGTTCCTCTCAGGTCAGGTCTGGCATTCTTTTCTAATTTGGGACATACTGGGCCCCAATCATCAGGTTGTGGCACACGCCACCATCAGAGTCCAGTGTCCCCACTGGCTCCTGTCACTCAACTGCACCTTTCCTGGGTGAAGGCCAGCACAAGTTAGCCCACCATCCACCCACTGTTAGGACCATGACACGTTAGACATTTGACCTTGCCCTGGAACCGGCACTGTGGCATTTAGGAATGAAGAGGCTGGAGGTAGTTGAAAGCACACACCTACCTCGATAGACACAGGCAGTGGAGCCCAGAGGTTAAGGGCTGTCAACACACTGAAGCCTCCTGCAGGGGACACTAGGCCCAGGCGGTGCATGTGCCCAGGAGCTCTAACCAGGAACCCACAGCCGTGGCTGTCACTGTGGTGCTGTTGCTGCAGAGGTGTTTGTGGTGAAAAGGGTGCGGATGCGGCTTAGAGGTAGAGAGAGTTCCAAGGAAGGTCCAGGCCACCAGCAAGCCTGCAGGGCCAATCTTTTGGATGACACTGGGCGTGGTGCCAATGGCCACGCCCCTCAGGCCAGGGGGAAGCTGGGGAGAACCTGTTGGATCTGCAGGGGAGCTCTGGGCCCCAACAAGTGATGTCCCCTGGGTGGCTTTCAAGATCACCCTCTGCATGCCCTGGGCATCCTGTTTGCCATCTGTCACTGGGGAGACACTGTTTGCACAATCTGATTGGCCTCCTGAGTCTTGAGTATCACAGTATCTATACCACAACACCACACAGAGCCGCCTCAGGGATGATGGCTCTTGGGTTCCTTCCCTATCTGGGTCTACACTTATTCAACCCTTTTCCCTTTCCTGAAAGCAGTGTTCTCCTGCCACATCATGGGCCAAGAAGGATTCAAGGCAGGAGGGGACCTCAGGATCTCCTGAAATCATGCACCATGTCATGTGGCTAAGGTGTCATTCTCCTGTGATGGAAGAGTTTCCTTTGAATGGCAGCATATGTGTGAGGGCCAGGGTTCAAAAAAACTCCAGTTTGGAGGTCATATAATGATACCGTCCACCACAGCATCAGGTGGTTGAAGTGCCCAAATATCCAGGGAGACTGACAGCCTGACAAAAATGATATGGATCAGAAATGGGGAGCCCAGTGTGACAGAGAGACATGCAAACATTTACCCACCAATCGAGAGTGTCACGTTCAGTTGTGAGCCCAGAAGCTGCCCTCAATGATGGGTTTAGTGGTTGAGAGAGGTGGGAGAGGAGGCTCAGACCTTGGTGCTCCTGACCTCAACCAGCTACTGCCTTCCCAGAAATGGAGCCAGGTAACCCCTCCTTTGTCCCTGGGAGACCCCATGGCAGGAACATGGTAGCAACTCAAGGTCCCTGGCACAGGGACACCCAAGGGATCTTCATGTTAGTGCCCTTTATTAGGTATATCAATTACATCAGGCGTTAGGGGCTGTGACCCAACAGGGTTGACAGGGGACCCCAGCCCTGCCAGCCCTATCTCTGCAGAGTCATCCAGGACAAAACTCACCTACACTTATGTCCTGACTGAACAACAAAGCCTTTCGATGACCACCTAGGAAGTTAATGGCAGGGCTAGGCTTCCTGCATGCTATCTGGTGCATCCTTGCAATTCTCCCCATGTCCTTCCTGGGCAGGTCAGACCTCTTTCTGCACTGAGTCATCCTAGCCCTTACACCGACCATGTGCCTAGCACTGATGTCACGTGACTAGCAGTATGAGCACTGTCTAGTCTTCCCTCTCCTCCTGAAAATGGGTACATCCTTCCCTAAAGGCTTGTAGGCAAAGCATGTAGGCAGTGGGGCAGGCAGAGATTAGTCCACCCACTGTGATCCCAGCACCTCACTCGCATATTCCTTCCATCTTGGCCACATAATTCTTAGAGAAAGGTATGTGGGGACACTGATGAAGGCCTTCAGCTAACCTGTCAAGGAGCTGGTCAGACATGTATGTGGTGACAGCCAGAGGACTGGGACCAGCATTCCTCCCTAGGCCCAAGAAATTGATGGGAGGGCTTATAGGGCTATAGGAAGGGATGTGATTTCACTTACAGCCTCTCCCATCAGAGCCAGGTCTGGTGTGGAAGGGTCATGCTTTAACTTACAGCCTCTCCCTTCATAACTGGGTCAGTTAAGCGAGGCCACTTCTTTCACCTCTTACCTCTCCCTTCGTAGTTGCCAAAGCTCGGGTCAGGGACCAGGGCCATTATGGAGCTCATCGGGTATCAGAAAGTGTGGGGAGGCCTGGCCACCCTGTGCTGCAATAATCTTGGAAGGGGACAATCAAGAGACAGGAGCCCACCCAGATCCTGGGCCTCAAGAGAGGGTGGAGGCATCCCAGACTAAAGTTTTCCAGGCCTCAACTGAACAACCTCTGGGGCCATGCAAGGCCCTACCTGAGACAGAGGTGTCCGGCCCTGGGGAGAAATTGGTGCTGCAGGTGGAGAACATAGTGGCGGTTGACGAGCTGATGAGCCTGGTCTTCGAGGAGACTGAGGAGGCAGCCCCACAAGTAGACATGCCTGGTAATGTGGAATATGACCAGAGAAAGAAGGAAGGGTAGGTCGAGGTGCAAGTGAAATACAATGAGGAAGGGGAGGTCCTACAGGACAGGGAGGAGGAGCAGCAGTAAGATACGGAGCATCAGAGCAGAAGTAGGGTAAGAGCTTCAGAAGGACGAGAGGGGGCAGGAGGAGCAGGAGCAAAAGTTCAGTAGGGGGAGTTGGAGCAGGAGGAAAAGCAGGAGCCGAAATAATAGAAGAAGAGTGGGGAGGAGTAGAATTTGGCATGAGAGAAAGAGGAGGAGCAGGAGCACGAGGATGTACAAGAGGTGGTAATGGCTTTGCAGCATTAGATATGGTGGCAGCAGAGGAGGAAGAGGAAGAGGAGGGGAAGGTGGTGAGGGATGAGGAGCAGAAGATAAGAATGAGAAGGAGGGGAAGAGGAGAGAAGGGAGAAGCGGAAGAGGAACAGAAGAAAGAGGAGGAGGAGGAGGAGGAGGGGAAGGAGGAGCGGAACGAGGAGTCGGCGACGGAGGAGCAGGAGGGGATGGAAATGGAGCCATTGCGGGAAGAACAAGAATAGAAAAGCAGCAGGAAGAGGAATTCTAGAAGTTGGAGAAGAGGTAGAAGGGGCAGTAGGTGATGAACCAAGAGGAGCAGGAGGGGAAAAACAGGATCAGAAGGAAGAGGAAAATGAGGAACAGAAGCAGAAAGATCAGGAGGCCTGATATGTGAAAGGACCGCAGGAGTAGCTGAAGCAGGAGGAAAAGGTCGAGTTAGAGTCAGGGCTCCGTGCTGCCCTGACCCAGCTGGAGGCTCTAGAGGCCCATGAGATAGGTCTGCCTCCTGTGAATAAAGATGCCAGCCGGGAGCGCACTGGGCTCACACTCCAAATATCTCAACTGCGACAACATTATCTGGAACAGAGAAGTGCCCTTATCCAGGGTATCGCCGGCTTCGAGACCAAGCCTGTATCCTTCATCCTAGTCATGGAGAGATCTAAATTGTATCTCAGACCAATATCCAATGAGCAGACATTCCCACCAACCCCCTAAACACCCCACCTCACATCAAACCCGAGTGATACTTTCTATTCGCATATGCAATCATATTCACAGCAACGTGGAGACAAATCCTCCAAGTATTTGGTCTGCCAAATTCTCCTCAGGGAAACAGCTGCTGTAGGGAAGACTCTTCCCCTGGGAAGATGTTCCGTGGGGAGCCTCGACCACTGGGGTGGTGTGGGGGGCAGGGAGGTTAGTATTAGTTATGTTAGCCCTGCTGTCCTGAGAGCCATGTCAGGGGCAGGTGGAGGGGAGCCTCCTAGGGGAAACCCTGAACTGTGTCAACTTCAGTGATAGCACAGTGTTTTTTTGGCCCAGTCCCTAGGTAGAGGCATCTCTGGTGACTGCTGCGCACTCAGGGAGGAGCACCTCCAGTGCTCAACTCATCCCAGGGAGGCTTATCACAGGTGCTCTTTCTAGTCACAGGGAGACCTCTTCAGAGTAAGCTAAGGCCACAGACGTAGGTGGATGCCTCTGTGGGTGAAGCCATCCATTCCAAACCCCTCAGAAAACAAGGGGACACAGGTTGCCTGGGGCAATTCTGAGTCAATGATTGCCTGATGGTGATATGACAATGTGAACATCACTGCTGGATTTCTTGAGCAAAGTGCTTAAGATTGCATCACCAGAGGAATACCAGCTTGAGACACCTCATTGCCAGACGAGGAGAGGCCAAAGAGCACATGGAAGTGGGTTGACTGTTCCTGGCTTTTAACAGCCCCCTACCCCATGCTCTCCCATCTTCCTGTATGGAAGATCGGTAAACCATTTTTATTCTGGGTTCATTACAGAAACAGAGTTCACAAAAGGCTATCAGGACTATGCCTTCTGCTGGAGTGTGTCTGTGTGTCTGTGTGTCTGTGTGTCAGTGAAGAAGCATGTGGAGACCAGCTGGAGGGAATGGGAAATAGATGTCCTGGGCAGTGTGTAGACAAGTGTGGGGGTGTAGTGGGCCCTTTGCACAGCACTTTGTCCTTAGGCACTTTAACCTCTGCCTGAACCAGAGCCTCATCTGTCATAACCACCCACCTGCTCTCCCTCTTTTCCCCTCCTGTGCTCCCTTCATAGAGCCCTCCTTCAAGCATGGCTGGCCTTGGAACTTTTTTTTTTTTTTTGGTGTTCTCCTCTACCAGAGCCTCTCCGCTTGGAGATGTGTGTAGAGCCCCAGGGAATGGACACTGAGAACTACCTCCATCAAGCATGTCACTGAATGTGTCTGAGAGGACATCCACCATGGACAGTACCCGGAGGACAGTCATGGTCATCCTCCAATCAGAGTGTGGGCATCTCTCGGCTCTGCTAGCCTCTGCCTTTCCTGAACTTCCTCGTTTTCCCAGAAATGACATGAAATCCAGGAAGCTGGCCATTCTGATAATTCCCTTCCCTGGCCTCCCCCATTCCACACCCAATTGGTTAGAACCTGGCATCCAACAGTCAGCCACAAAGCATGACTCAGCCGTTTGTTCAAAGTCATAGGTCCAGCCATTGCATGGAATTCCACCCTGCAGGCACAGAACTCAAACTCCTACATGCTGCTGGATGTAGTCAAGGACACACCCAAATGCGTTCGACGTACAACTTCACACACAGACAGCACACATGCAATACAAACATCCTGTTTACACCCAGTTCAGTATTTGTTCAAATATGTGGGAGCCTTCCTCTGCCCCACATTTCACCACCACACTTGTGTTTATTTCCTATACAGGAGAATCTTCTTGACCACTGGTGCATATCTGAATATTTTCCACTGCTGTCACCAATGTGTGAGGCTTCTTTACACTCTCCTCCACATCTGGCAACTCCCTGAGATAGAGGGACACACACTTTTACACACCGATTCACGGACACACACACGGACACTCTCCCACACACACACATGACCAATGAGTATCTTCTGTTCAGCCATACTAAAGGGTGCTGGAGTGTTTCCAAACAGAAAAGTGAGGGACAGTGTAGTAAGCAAGGGGGACAGGCCCCACCACATGCCAGCCAAAATGGAAGGGTGTGGTCTCTGCCCTGAGAGTGGGTTTGTTGTCATTAAATGACAATTCTCACAGGTGTAGCAGCCAGTATGGTTGTCTACCTTTGCTCATTCATAGTGCTTGGCCCGCAGCCCTCAAAAGCCGCCCTATGGGGACAGAACCTCTCTGACTACACTACTGCAGACTCCCTGTGTCAGGCTGAAGCCCTCCGGATCTGGTGTTAGCCCCTTGGGCTCATCTGATCTTCATCTTCTCCATGAGCAAAGCAACTGTGCCAGAGCCCTGCAGGACACAGTTCAGTTCCCACAGCCTGGATTCCTCACCCCTCTCCCTCTCAGACCCCTCCCCTTATGTCATCATCTTCTTGAAATAGTGCAGGACATTGCCCCACTGATTGTCTATGTTAATATAGCAAGGGAAACAAGTCAGGCATCAGAATCCTCTCCTAATTACCTGGAGAAGACAGCAAGGTCACCTCCGGTGCATGTTGCAGAGCCCCACCTCAGCAATCCTGCGGGAGCAGTCAAAGCTCTCATCCAGAAATCAGCTGAAGGAGTTGAGGCTGAAGTTGTGGTGACTGCATCCTTAGAACTCCTGTTTGTAATTCAGGTGTCACTGGATGAGACTGGAAGGAGACACTCTAATATTCTTCAGGGAGATGACTACGTGACAAGTGACTGGAGAACGGATCAAGCTCAAACCTCCCACAGCTGCTGACCATTCACGCAGTGGCTGCTTGCCAGAAAGTCTAAGGACATTCTGCTTAGCAAGGACTTCAGTCTGGAAGTAGGAGTTCTGGCTCATGAATGCCGGGATCTTGCAGCCATGGCTTGGAAGCTTCAGTTCCTCTAGCCACTGGTATATGGTGGAACAGAAGGTGAAATCTCGTTCCAGGAGATCAGTTCTCTCCCAATTTCAGAAATACATCTCACCTCCTGCCTCACAACCCCTCACCAAATACCCATCCACACACAGAGGCCTCAGTCTCCCCCTAATCGCCTCACATGAGACACAGAATGAAGCATGTGTCATCTGGATATCTGATCTTTGAAGGCATCTGAAGGTGATACCCAATCTTCTGGATGTCACGGGGTCTTCGAGTGCTGGGCATGAACGTGCAAAAACCACAAAATCAGCGTGGACAGCAGCCTAGCACTACTAGGTGGTCCCAGTAGGTGGGTCCCTGGAGGTGGGCTCCAGGAGGTCCCACCCCCCGCCACCGGCTGCTCAAAGCTCATGGGGGTTCAGGTTTCTGTATGTCTGCTGGACACACACAGGAGGCCATGCATGTACAGCCTCCACCATTTCCGGGTCCTTCTTGAGTTCAAGGTCTAGATTGAGTCCATTTTCTTCCCACCCTGCAGCAATTTGCTGATGGGAACTCAGACCCATGCCTACTGTGATTATCTTGTGTTGGAAGCCTTGGTGGAACATGGTATTCTGACCTGGAACTCCACTGCCATATTCTATGGAGTTTCAGTGCCATGCATTACAAAAAGTACACCTAGCACCGCCCTGTTTTTGCCCTCCCACACCTATTACGGAGCCAGGACCGTAGGATGGGATCACATTTACACGTGTCTTGACAAAGGATTTTAACCCTCACTGTCTTGTGTTCTTTGAAATGTCACCTCCATTCATTTTCTCTTGCACTAACCCAGCACCCCCATGTTGACTCCACGACAATCCTATCGGATATAGACTTGTACCTGAGCTAAGGATGACCGGGATAAGGGCTCCTCACTGTTCAAGGTGACACTGCTGCCTCTGGCATAACAACTGTTTAAGCCGCGAGTGAGCCCAGGTGGAAGCTTCCATCAGGGCAGAGGCTCTATCAGGAAGGCCTTTAGAGCCTCCGGTGGGTCAGTCAAGGAAAGATTCCAGATTCAAACAGGCCCCTTTTCTCCTGTGTCACCTGCAGCCCCTGTGCTTGTTCCCCCCACAGGGCCTCTTGCCCTTTCCCCTTCTGTTCCTCATTCTCCTGTTCCGTCTACTCCTCCTCCTCCTCCTCCTCCTCCTCTTTTTGTAGTTCTCATCCTCCAACTTCTCCTCTTCCTCCTCCCCCTGGTCCTTGTCCTGCTCCTCCATCTTCTTTTCCCCCTCTTACATCCTTCTTGTGTTCCTCCTCCTCTTCCTCCAACTCCTCTTCCCTTATACCTCCTCCACCTCCTCTTCATCCTCCTCCCCTTCCCATCTTCCTCATCGTCCTCTACCTCCACCTCCTTTCCCCCTTGTATCTCCTGCTGCTGCTGACCCTTCTTTCTGCTCCACCAACTCCTCATTTTCCTCCCTGTATTACTCCTGCTGTGTTGGCTTGTGCTCCAGTTCAGACTCCTCCTGGTCTTCATGGAAGTCCTCCTGCTCCTGCACATCCTCCTGGTGCTCCAAAATCTTCTTATTTGCTGCCTCCTCTGGTTTCTTCTCCTCTTCCCCCTCCCAAGCTTCCTCCTCCTCATTTTCTTCCTCTTGCTACTCCTAACCTCCTCCAGTTCCATTCTCTGACCCTTCTGCTCCTGCATCTCCTCCTCCTCCTTGAGCTTCTTCTGTTCATGCTCTGCATCCCCAGGCTCCCTGGTTCCCTGTCACAGCCCCAACCTCCTCCCAGATAAGGCCCAACAACTCCAGACACACTCTTTTTTCATCCACCAGCAGACCAATTCCTCTCAGGTGGGACGTGGCAATCTTTTGTAGGTTGAGACACATTGGGCCCCAAAGGAGGGGAAGGAGGAAAAAGGATTAGGGAGAGGGAGGGAGACAAATCTTGCGAGACTCTTGAATACTGAAAACAAACTGAGGGCAGAAATGGGAGGGGGAAATGGGAAGGGGGTTATGGTCACAGTGGAGGACACTAGTGGGGAAGAGCACTAGGAGTTATATGGAAAACAACCTTTATATTAAGTTTATAGTGACAATAAACTATAAAGTTAACTTAAAAAATAGCGAAAAAAAAGAAACCAATGGTTTTTCTATCACGTACTAAAAATTGTACCCATTGAAAAGAACTCCCCATTTTTCCATGCCCCCATCCACTGGTCACTGACATTCACATTCTGTCCCCATAAGTTTAACTACATTATGACCCTCTCCAACTTGGTAAGGGCAACATAATGCATGTACAACAGTCTCTTTCCCTTAGTTAATTAGAAAATCAGACTTCTAGGTTCCTCCACACATGTACATATATCAATACTTGCTACTTTTAAATATCAATACCTTTTTACTGTTTATATACACTCCCCTTATTAGACTAGGAAACCCTGTTTCATTTAATGATGAAACCCATAGGAGAAGATAAAGCCTTTTCTTGGTTCACATTGAAGCAGCCCTTTCCTCCCAAATTTTACACCACAGAGGTTGAAGTTCCTGGAGGAAAGCGTTTTTTATCACGGATGAAAAGAGACGGATTTCAGATACCTATATTAAAAACAGTTATGACCATGAGAACTGAGACTATGGAAGCAGATAGGTCTGTCCTTTTCGACCTTAAGGTGGAAGTCAACCTCATGAGCAGGACCACGTTATGAATTTGGGCTTGAAAATATGGTTATGGAGGGGCCAAATTAGAGTTCTAATAGCTTTCCTCACAGAGTTAGCAGAAAGTAAGACACACTCAAAGGCAAGGTTAAGGAGGGAAACAGAGAAGACTTAAAATTCCCCCCCCCAACAAAATGTCCTTCACAAGGTGAAATGGGCTGCTGAAGCAGCCTCCTATTCCAATAGAGGAAAATCTAAATGACTCCAGCTAGTGATTTTGGGTCTTATCAAGGTCTGTTTGCTGGAACTCGGTATATCCCCCTACAATACACCAGTACTCCCAAGACAAAATCCAGAGGGTTGTACGGGATGGGGCAAGACTTAAATGCAACAACCCACATAGTTCTGATGCAACACACTGTGGTCCCTAATGCCTATACCCTCCTCAGATAATTCCTTATAATCATAAATAGTTTAGTGTAGTGAATAGGAAACATACATGTGGGCCTTTCCCTAAACCTAGAGAAGAGAGATCTCTTTGCCCCTTAGTGGGAGAATTCCATAAAGGGTGCTTTCCTGAGGCCCCATTTACTTTAGTGAAATCCTGGAATCTATCCTAGAAAATACTTTTCCCCCATGGGACACACAAATCTTACGATGTGTACATTAATTCATGATTTCAGGAGAAGATGTAGCCAAAGTTTCCAAGACCATGATAATTTCGCTAAACTCCGTAGGTCAACAAGAGCTCAGGGAGTTTCAAAGCGAGTTGCCCTTTGTGGAATGGGAAGGATAATGAAGTGTATCTAATCAGTGAAGGCAACTGAATGATAAAGTCTGAAAGAATAGCTGGAATAATTGGCTACCACAGCCCCCAAAGAGGGATCTGTGGAAAAGTTTAGGTTTATTGGGCTACTATAGATTGTGGATTCATTTTTATGCTCAGAGGACTAAAGACTTAAATCTGAAAATACAGGAGGTGGATCCCAGACTCTCTCAAGTAGTCTACTAAAGAGATTAAAGCATGCTTTAACCATGATGTGATTTGGGCACCTCCATTTCTGGAGAAGGCATTCCACTTATTTGTGAGAGTAGACACGGTGGGCGTGTGGCATGGGGGGACAATCTTGTAGTGCTTGCACAAATGGGAGTGGAAAAGACAACGAGTTGTGTACATGTCCAAGCTAATAGATTGTATGTCTAAGTGGTGGCCAGAATGTAGCATGCTGTAACTGCTACATCCCTGCTAGTGGAGAGAGCAGGAAGGACACTTTTGGGGAAAACCTATTACTCGGGAAACCTCATAATTTCCAAGGTATTCCGAATCAGAGGCAGGGGGAATAGAATAAAAAAAAAAATTCACTCTAACATATAAGACCATAATTTTGGAGAAAGGTGACTTAATCTGGACTCCAGATGCCAACCAGTGGTTTCTGAGTGCAGGAAAGCCAAACGATCTGGGGGATTGAGCCACAATTGTTTAAACATCACTGATTTGCAGGCTGGGTTAGACCAGATTGGAGTCAGTGCCAATCCTTGTGGCTTAGGGACATTTTCAGAAAGATTCCTCCCAAATGATCACTGATAAAAGTCATAATGTGTATACTGTTCTCAATCGGGAAAAGCTGTCTGTGTGCAAAAAGGGGAGATTGCCCAACAGTAAGTCAGTCCACATTTGTAAATATTTGCTCTAATCAGGCTTTAACGTGGCTTGTAGAAGAGAATCATCTATACCGAGTCCAAGTTTCTCATTGGAGTTGTGCACAGTTTGGGAAGGTCTGGAATGAAAAAGGTCTCATAAAGAGTAAGGGGAAGGAATTGGTTCATGGGGAAACTGATCAAGAGCTTCAGGAATGTCTCTTTCTTCTTGCCAAAATAGCTATAGTACTTGTAGCAGTTCATGAAAAGGGACATTCCTTTCAGGGACTAGGGAATCCCCTTGTGTATGACACTGCCAGAGAACCACACTGAAATATGGACTCAGACTCCTGAGCTTCATCCCTACTGTACCCATGGGCACATTAAGGCCTAGTTCATTGAGGAAAAAATAAAGGAAAAGAAAGAACTAGGAGCAGTGCCAGATGGGGAGGGAGGACGGTTTTTTGCCAGAGGTAAGGGAAGTGCTCAACAGGCCCATCATGAGAGAGTTCATGGTTATGTTGCATGCGGGAAGCCTTTGGGGAATGCAGTCCTGGGTGATACCTTATTAATCTTAGGTCTGTACGGGCACTTATACTATTGCCAAACAAGTCTCTATGAGTTGTCATATCTGTCAGTTAATTAACTTTAGGCTGTGAGAAATTCACTTAGAGGGGCAAGTCTCTAGGTTTGAGGAGCCATTCTAGAGCATCCAGATAGGCTTGTCTGAAATTCCAAAGGTGGGAATTCCAACCTAGCTGGAAGTGCTTTTACGAAAGCTTGTAACCACTGAAACTGCTGTAGAGACTGCTGACATGGGATGGACTTATTTCATGGAAGTCAAGTGATCGGTAACAGAGACACTAAGTGGTAAGGCAGAGGGACAATGAGAGGTACATAAGACAAATCTAGACACATTAAAGGTAACCATAAAAGAATATCCAGGGTATACAAGGAGAATTTGAGTCTGGCCTGCATCTGAGGCATACAATGTTTTGTGGAGGCAGGCAACAGGATGGGACAATTCCAAAAATGGAGGTAAACTAACCATTTAACTTAATAATTAATCCAACTCGTGCTGTACCCCTCAAACATAAATCTGTTGCCTGTTCTGTCTTATCACGTGGGCTTAGAAAGCCAGAGGTTTTTCACCAGGCAGATGAATAGGTTTCTATTGATACCTTCCACCTCTACATCCAGGAAGATATCAAACCTCAAGGGAATTAGGACTTGGCACAGTGGACTGCTCAGATTTGGAGATGGAATGCCAACCCATACATCATTTGACAGCTTAACTACATCTGTCTCAGATATTTCTACTGAATATTTGCAGAATTTAAAGTCTCATCCTGCAGGATTGAGTTTCATAATGGTACTCGATCAGTCAAGGTTGCCTGGGGAAATGAGCCTTGCAAGATCTTGTCATTGCTATTTCATACACTATAGAGGGAAGAACCAAGTCATTCGCTCTTCCTTCATAGGGAAAGACAAGGAATCACTCACCCTGTCTTTCACGAATTGGGGAACAATTCACCTAACCTGTGGAATCTGGACTGACCTGTTTGCACAACTTTCATGCCCCTGGTGAACAGAGCCACAATCATCCTAACTTGCACCTCCCATGGGCAGAATTTTGGTGATATTGTTCGAAGGAGAGCCTACTTAACCTGTGACCATGTACTTGGAGTGGAGTTTTTGCATTAGTACATTTGGCCATTCCATTCATTTAGTCATCCCATCAAACTGATAAAGAGAGTGACATCCACCACAGAAACCAGACGGCATGACAGGGATTTTGTTTTTATCCCCACGTGTACATGGATGCAACAGGACTCCCACGGGGGGAAGGGTGTCTCCAATGAATTTAAGAGAAGGAATCAGATAGTTGCTGGATTTCAGCCATCACATTTCTGGTGGATTACCATTGACAAGAATGTGGGCTGGATTAAAAACTTCTACTAAAATCAGCAATGGTTTGTCAGTTTCCCTGGGGCTGTACCTCAAGGAGTAGCCATTCATTTATGTCCCACCACTAGAATGGCAAGGGGCATGGAAGAACAGGATAGCCTTAGATACGCTGGCAGATAAAGAGGGAGTCTTTCTTTCATATTCTGTCAGGAGACCACTTTTGTAACTTTCACCCCAACAAGACTGCCCCGCTCGGCACCATCCGCAAAACTTTGAAGAGACTACCAACTCTAGCCAATAAACTAGCATAAAATTCACTAATCAGCGACCCACTTAGTGATATTAATATAATCCAACCTACACCCAAACAGAAACATTCAGAATAATGTTTAAGCACATAACTAGGTATGGTGGCCCACCCAAGTCAGCACATAAATTAAACCATCACGATCATATTCCTCAGGTAAGTCTATGTCTTGCAGAAATGAACATATCTGTCCATTTACATACTAAATAACATTCCAATATGTGAGTACTCCACAGGTTGTTTATCTGTTCTCCTATGGACGGAGACCCGGATTACTTCTGATTTGTGGCTAACAGAATTGATGCTGCTCAGGCACATATGTGTAAGTATTTGCACGAAGAAATGTTTCAGTTCTCTTGGGTAAATGTGTATGAGTGGGGATTGCTGGGTCATAGTATAAGTGTACAGATAAAAATGCAATAACTGTCAAGTATTTTTTTCTTATCACACTGGGTTTATATTTGAAAATTCCACACGTAATCTAGGAATGTGCTAGCCATCTGTATTCTCAATGAATTTTGGTACTTCCAAAGCGTTCTCATTCTAGTGGTGCCTAAAAGTATCTCACGGTGGTTTTGAATTGCATTTTCCTGATATATAATGACGGTAAACCTATTTTTATGTTTTGAGCCGCATTTGCATATTGTTTTTTGTAATGTGTTGTGTTTTTAGTTCCAAATCTGAAGTATATTTTTATAATACGTTAAGAACTATCGTCGACTTGTCAGTGTTCTTTATGTGTTGTGAATACACATTGTTTTACAAAGGTGTACATATTCCAAACAATTTCTCCCACTCCGTGGCTTGACTTTTTATATTTTCTGTCTGTTTTCCTTAGAAGAGCATACATTTTCAATTTGGATGCCATTCTATTTTCCTATGTATTTCTGTAGAGTTTGGGTTCCATGCTATCTTTCCCTACTGTTGGTCAGAAGATGTTTTCCCATAGAAGCCTTTAATTTTTACTTTTACATTTATGTCTATGAGCTCTCTTGGTTTATTCTTTGTATATTGCATGAGGAGACACTGATATTTATGTATTTTCCATTTGGATAGCCAATTGTCCTAACACTATTTTTTATAAAGCTCTCCTTTCCCCCATTAAATTGCCTTGTCACCATTGATGAAAATCCATTGGCAATTATGAGTGGAACATTGACTGGTGTCTCTGTTCTTTTCCCTGGATCCATATGTGCATTCACACATCAACACAACCCTATGTTGGTTCCTGCAAATTTCATTGTGACTCCTGAAACCATACAATGCAGGGCCTCCAACTTTCAACCATTTCACAAATTTGTCTTGGTATAATCTTCATTGTAGCTCGAGATGTCAATGCATTTAGTTGTAGTTTGATGATTTTATAAGTAAGTCAATGAATGTGCATATGAATTGGCAGAAACATAGCACCTTCTCCCAAGAACCTGCATAATCATCCATTTAAATTTACATTCTTACACATAGTGACTCTGTGAGTATCCCCTGGTTGGTTTTGTTCATTGTGCAAATGATTTCAGTGCAAGTCATGAACTTATAGTTCATGAGTTTTAGCCCCATGTCAGGCTGTGCTGACAGCTCAGAACCCAGAGCCTGCTTTGGATTCTGTGCCTTCTGTCCCAGCCCCTCCCCCACTCAGGTTCAGTCTCATTTAAAAATAAACAAACATTAAGAAATAAAACATCCAGAGTCTTTCCGTGGTCTCCGTACATGTGCTCTCTATGTGATGGCAGGTAAAATTGTACTGTCACGTTACATCACTTCTCGTCCTCATCCACAGCAAATCCCTGCATTGTGACTCTATTCTCTGACCCATATTCTGCTCTCAAAACAGTCTCCTCAACGCTTAAACAATTGGGTTTCATTAAATACAGCCTCCTGCTCTCAACCCTGATATTCTTAATCATAAGGACAGCAACTGAAGTCTCTCAGAGCTTAGGATCAGAACAATCACCTTACCACATGTACAAATATCATTGCACATTCTGATGGCATCCTTACTGTGTCAGAGGAAATCAATATCCTGTCTGCTTTCCCTGGATGTTTTCTTCTGTCTTCATGATACCTAACTCAATTCAGCTTTAATGAATTTTCCCCTCCCATCAAGACATGCCTGTGTCAAAGTACAATATGATGGATGGTTTTCTTTCATCTCCAATTTTTTATTTTTAGAATAAAGGCTGAAAAACAAAAAGTAGTGTTGAATTTGGATGCCCAATATGAAGGACAGGGATGCCAAAGATGTCTGTGAGGGTCACAGGAGCCACAGGGATTGCAATTGAAGAGCAGAGGAAACAGTGGAAGAAGAGAAGCTTTGCTCTGGAAAGAAAGACAATGGAGTGAAGATCAAAGGAGCAGGAATTCAGAGAAACAAGAAGAGCGTGAGCAGCATATTGTGATTCCAAGCAGCCTCCCCACTCTCCACAGCCTTTTGTAAGGAGCCTCAGTCCTGTTATTTGTCATCACCATCATTTCAATGTCCCTGCGTCTGAAAGCTTATGACACTACCCCAGATAACCCCCCTGAAACTACACAGGTCCTCACTGCCATTTCATTCTGCAACTCCATCAGCGCCTGTCCTTATGATCATGTCCTTAAAAAAAATAGAAGGAAATATTGAATAGGTTCCTTTTTATCGATGACCTTGTGTTCCCCTTAGTATGAGAGAAAATTCACAACACAGCGACTCCCTGAGTTTCTGCAGCCACTCCCACCCAGGGTCTGAGTTCACAGGTACTAGGCATCAGCGCTGACCAAGGCACTGACCTGCAGAATTCTCTAGTAAAAGCTGGAAAGTGTTTCCAAAGAGGAGCTATTCCTCCCCTCAGTGAGCCCACAGCCATGACAGCAGGGGATCCAAGCTCTTTTCCAAACGCTCTACTAATAACCAACATCTATGCATTGTGGAAACATCCTCCTCAGCACAACTATCTAACCTTCTTGATAAACCCTAAATTTTAGAATGAAAAGCCTCCTTAGATATCACGAAATTAATTTTTTACAGGTGTAAACATCTGAAAGAGAGAGAAGTTAGGTGGTGTAAGACTACATACAAACATATCTAACAAGTCAGTAGTGCATGTTTTCTGTTTCTATCTTCCTAAACCAATCTCTATCAAAAATATTCCACACTCTTGCCTTTCCTAGATCCTTTGTGGCATACTGCCTCAAGGATGGAAGTAGGATGTCTGGAGAAAAGAAGGACAACGTTACTTTTCATTCAATAAGAAACATGGAGTGGACAGTACCTTCTGAGAGCTGATGAAGAACAAGGCTTCAATGCAGCCCAATACCCTGGGGTCAATGCTACCTATATCAGCTGACTGATGATATACAAAGACATCCAAATGCCTCCAAAATTAGAAAGAAATATTTCCATACTACAGCAAAGAACTGAAGTCATTGTCTTCAAGTATAAACCTAGAAACCTGCTTCAATTTTCTACGAAAACTTTTTCAATAGATAATTAATCATCAGTTGTCTCTCCACTTCAGTTTACTGCACATTCTTAGAAGAACAAACTCTCAACCTGTCAAAAATAGGACCAGTAATGATCTGAGGAAGTTTTAAATTAATTATATGGCACAGTAGAATGAATGATGTCTCAGCAGTCCCATCCATTTCTTCCCAGCCACCTGCTATCGACAAAATAGAAAAATGCATGCCGATTCTTTGGACACCATGTTGTTGTGGTTCCTCCTAATGCTATAATACCTCCTAACAATACAAATAGCCTGTGTGTGCTTCTGTGTTCCATTCTCAGGACAGAGGACAATGAAGTTCAGTTTACAGCACTTACCTTGCCAGGCTGTCTCAGCTGATGGACACATTTGTCTCCATTATCTTCCCTGTAGATATCTTATGTCGAATGTCATAGCCACCTCAAAGGCAAAGCAGTGTTCATTATTTTTGGTTTACAGTCTTGAAAGCTACAGACACTGAAACATGACTCATTCCTGATCATTACAAAACATAGAATTGATGAATAAATACATGTTTTGGCCAAAGAAGGAAAGACACATATGCATTAAATGTTTGCACTTGGAAGTTAAAGGTGGGTAATGGTTTCATTAACCATTTACTGTTGTTGAAGGACAAAATCAACAACAAATGAATTTAGTGGATGGCACGGCAACTGGATGCAATTGCCTGTGGGATTTCAGAGTCTATCTCTTAATCCCTCTCCTCAAATTCTAATCAAAATTATGATCTACCCTAATGCAAGACAAACTTAAAGCCAGAGACCATGAACAGTTTTGATAAGACGTTGAGCCAATTCACCTCAACAAAAGTTATCACACCAAAATGCTATTTTCTCCAAAGCATAAGGCAGTTTATGGGGCAGCGCATTGTTGACTCGTGCTAAAGCTGGAAGTGTGTAGATTCTGATTTTAAACAAGCTTAGTGTGTTAGGACCATTTGCAATCTGTTATGGGTACATGAAATTCCACTGGTGTAAACGCAGTCACCCTCTAGATTTGCTTGTTATTACTGGTAGTTTCAAAACTCTCACAAAGATGGTTAGAAAATGAAATCGTTCAGTCAATTATCGCCCAGCTCGTAATAATTTAGTTCAGGTGAGCACTCTGTGATCAGGCCAGGGTTTTGTTTACAAAGAATAGCATAATTGCTGTCAGAACTCCTGTATTAAAAAGGCTCTGCATCCTCTGTCCATTTTCAAAAAAAATTGTCAACTATAAATGCTTAAGACTGTCCTTATCAACAAGAAATCATCTCAATGGAAATGACATTTTCAAAAGAACAATGCATTCAGCTGTCCATTGGTATTAGAAGACAGCATGGATTTATAATGAGAAGCACCAGGGTTCTTCCCAATTTCCACACAGACTATCTGCTCCTCACAGGTCATTGCTTTTCACCATGTCTGTCTTTCCTTTATGGTTGTTACTTTCAATACACAAAATAATATGCTTATGTCTACATTTCTTTATTTTCTTTCACCCGCTCTACTCTTTTCCATGAAAAACTAGGATTTATATTTCACTAAACTTCTTTCTTCGTCTTTTCAAGTTTTGAGATATGAAAATTTCCCAGGTCTTATACTGATTGTCTTGGTAAATTAGAATACTCTATCCAAAATTCTCTACATTTTGCTATCAACGTTAAAGAGCCATTTAGATCCTCATTATGGAAAATATTCATGTTTGCATTATTTTCTGTCTGTCTTCCCAATTTTGATCTCCCACTTCTACCATTTTCTCTATTCTTTCATTAATCATACATAGAGGTTTTTTTTTTTTTTTTTTTTCTAAACACGATCCCATCATGTTTTTTTTTTTTTTTTTTTTTTTTTTTTTTTTTTTTTTTTTTTTTTTTTTTTTTTTTTTTTTTT
>JAQQST010000022.1:2766175-2843178 GCA_028646485.1 Cryptoprocta ferox | reverse complement strand
TTTTTTTTTTTTTTTTTTTTTTTTTTTTTTTTTTTTTTTTTTTTTTTTTTTTTTTTTTACCAAAAGCCACCTAAATTAATTCAGATACAACGTGGGTTTAGTGCAACAATATGTAAAGGCCATAAATTTTTGACTCATTCAGACATCACTCAACAGAGACGTCTCCAACACCTGAGTCACTTTTATAATCTCAAATCAAGAAAAAAATTATGGGTTCTGTGATCTAGTTCTTCTTTATGCCTGAGGCCCTACTGCCCTGGCTGTTTTTCATACTGTGTTCTGTTCAATGGGATGCCCATTTCTACTCCAATAACTGCATCTGGGGTGAATTTGTACCTGAGATATAGGCTATGACTGTGCAGCAAGATAGTCATGACAGCAGCTGGTGTCCCTTTGAGAGAAAAGTGAGGACATTTCATTGCTGTTCATATGGGGTAGTGCCGGTGGTGTTGCTAATAATCCTTGAGCATATGTTAAGGAGGCATGCCCTTTGACTTACCCATTGATTCCACAAATACTGGTTGAGTTCTACCCACAATAGTCATAGGGTTAGACATTGAAACTGCATAAATGATTAAAAGCAGGCTAGTAAATCAATTCCACCACTCTTCAGTGTTGCGAAGGCACAGATACTTGTCAACTAAAATATGATAAGATAATTGCAGATGACAATAAGTACGTGAGGAAATAACCAGAAGTACATTATAAACAGGGGTTATCATTGCTTTCTTCAATTGATAAGATGGAGAATATGTCAGGCATTGCAAGATATACCTTCAGTCTCATCATTCCACCTTATCAATGTTATCATTTTAGGATGATACGAAAAAAATGGGTATAGCTGCATTTTACTAAACTTTTATTTAAGAAACTTCTCCACGTGATCTCCCTCAAAAATAAAAAAAAATACTTAAAACTAAGTTGGTGGGCTTGATTTAATCTGAGGGCCATAATGTGCTGAGTCACTTACAGAGAATAACACCGATGGTGGTCTGCTGAGGCTATTGCTGTATAATATAATGTGAAGAAGCCTCTCTGTCGATGTAACGTTTGAACACGGGATGAAAGGAAGAAAAGGAGCAGTGACATCTAGCACAGCAAGCATTGCTTCGAATTGCAAAGGCCCTGAGGGGACGGAAAATGAGACTGTGTCGGCTGGAGTTGAACAACAAACGGAGTAGATTGTAATTACATTTTGAGAGGTTGACAGATGCCAGCTTATATAGCTCATCTACTTAAACATTTCCCTGAATACCTGGAAGAATCACACCCGAGCAGATGAGCAGCCTTAGTGGGGGTACTGCTAGGACTCAGGCAGCTATCACTCCCTTCTTTCCGTCCATGGATTTGGGATTCCTTGAGAAATAATAAGACAGTCATTCACTAGGTACATTGAATAATTGTGTACGACTGCACAAAACAGAGGAAAGGATGGATTCAGAGCAAGGTGGGGACATCATGACCAAAAGAAGGAAGGATGTAAGAAAGACACATGAGAAACTTTATTTGTAAATGGCAGTTCCTAGGTGATCACATCATTCTGTAAATAAATCTGAAGATCAGATATATGTCAAGGTACTGTGAACCAGCATTGAGAGTCCAAGAGGAAAATAAACGTGGGAAAATATTTATTTGATGCATTTGCAAAAACTATCACGTCTAGCTTAAGCAAACTTTGGTTTAAAGATTGAAACATGGGTCTTAAAAATGTAGATGTCAACACTCATTTCTTTAATGCCTTCTTGAATAACTTATTTAATACTACTTTTGGGGCTTTGCCACAAATTTCTATAGATGACAAGCATGTCTTAAAAATGGGTCCTCCCAGGGTCAATGTTACTAAATGGATGACATAGTTATTCACCATGTTATTATTGGATATTGAAAATTGACAATGCAAATGGACAATGATACATGTTTCATTAGTGTCAACAGAGAGTCTCAAAAACCCCTTTTCTCTTTCCTTCTGACTTCTAACAGGAAATGGTAGATTCCGTTCGATGGGAGAATGAAGCTAATTTTTCACAGTCAATCTCAAAGAGACATCTAAAAGAGTTGAATATATTGGAGACTGTTAGAACTAGAAATTATACCTGAAAATCTAGTGTGGGGCATACACTGTTATGTACCTTAGCCAGAAGACAAAGGAGCCACATGCAGATTTTCATAATCATGCATCTGTGCTAATAAGTACTTATTTTGTGGATCAACAAATCCAAAACATATCATGTGTCTATAAAACTAATTGAATATTTCCAGGAATAGAGGTTTTATAAGTATGTTCAAGGATACCACAGCAGTATCCTCATAATATAAAAAATATTTAATAGAAATAAATATTTTTTTTATTTTTTGTGATTTTTGCAAGGCAAATTGTTTCCGTGATGAAGTGTTACGTATCAAAGAATGCTATTTTGAATGATCTTCATTTGTGTTGAACACATGTTCTGTTTCATCATTATGTCTTCTTGTATCATAATACTCATTTTTAGGACATTAGAATCAAATTGCCTTGTTATTTTGAAGTATTGTATTTTTTTCTATATTATATTGTATGATTAATATTATGATATATAAGGTTTAATTCTCTAATGTTCAGATATATTTGGCTAAAACTTCATGTTAAAATTAATGAATTTTATTTATTTTTTGTGTCTAGACAACTTCTCGATTCATTATGGCCCCTGATTTGTTTTCAATGAATTAGATAGTTTATGCACTTTAATATATAGATGTGGATATATATATTAAAATATATATATATATATATATATATACACACACACATACACACACACTTATATATACATTTATATATGTATGTAATCTATGTATTTAAGGTTACATATAGAGAGTTTTAAATTATATATAGAGTCATATAGAAAGTTATATAGTATTAGTTGTATAATATATGTTTATATACACAAAGAGAGAGAGAAAGAGATTGCAGTATCCTGTGGGAACACTACTCTTCAAATACCTATTCATACAGTCTGTTAAAAATACATGAAAGGAAAAATTTTTTAACGTAATTGTTCCATCACCCTTTTTCTAACACCAGTACTGATATACATGTGATCACTGAAACTGAATAAACATGTTTTAGTTCATTTTGTAAAATGTTATTGCTTATTTCTCAATCCAAACATTAGATACGTCCTCTAAGTGCAAGATGCATATTCCTCATAAAAGGAATACATGGAACTAGTGTTGAATGTTGCCTACTAATGAAGTTAATCTCTGTTATAATTCTGTGTGGTAGGTGTACAGCTCTCTTCATGTGGATCATGATGGAATTTTTTGACGAAACTCACACAACCAATAGGAAGTAGCATTAGGTTTTCAATCCAATCTGACTAAGGAGTCTTACAATTTACATTCCACACAGCACCAAGGTGACATTTCCTCTTGAATTATCTTATGATTAATGAAAGGAATCATCATACAATATGAATTTTCTGTGGCAATATTTATGAGTTTTGCCACTCTTATCTCAGCCTGTATTTCCTTGTTTGCCCCCGGTTCTATTATAGAACCATCAGTCACAGTCAAGCTTGATATCCTTTCTCGGGGACATCTCTGAACCACAGACTTCTGCCTGAAGTTACCTTTGTTTGCCACTTTCTGGTTCTTCTGGGGGGTGGGTCCATCCACCAGGTCTCACCTAATCAACATCTTTTATGATCTTCTCCTTTACAAATGATATACAGTATTACCCTGGGTCTTTTTGGTTATATTGTGAACGGAACATCACTCATTTGGAAGCCAGTGATGAGCCCTGAAAGGGCATATAAGTGTCTTTGTGCACACGGTAAAAATAAGTATGTGACAGAAGGGACTAGAGAGTTGCTTTATGTCTGCACTTCAGACCTTACAGTAAAATTGAACAGTCATCTTATCCTCCCTTTTCATTCTGTTGATTCCTTACAGTGTAGATAAACTGCATGACTTTTGTTTTATGAAACAAATATATTTAAACTTAGTATATTGTAATGTATAAAACTAGACTGAGTGCGTTATGATTTCATTTCAACCCCTTGAATGGTTGGGTCCCTTCCACTAGGCACATTTACTATGTGCTCTCTGCACATGACAGATTTAGTCATCATGGTGCCTCTGTGATGTATATTATTGTTCCCATTTCACACATGAGCAATAAGATGAAACATATTAAGTGGAATTGTCACAGACACTGAGTTCTAACATGAAGCACAAGGATGTCTGGATATGAAGCTTAAGTCCACTTCACTGAGCTTCCCTGCCTTCTGCCAATGCAATGGGGTTCATAGACATTAAATACCAAAGAGCCAAAGGCAAAAATATCAGCTTTACCTCTACAGACTCCTTCAAGCCCAGTGTTCCTATTATTTTATGAAGGATACTTTGCCCTATAGATGTACTTTGTGAGTCATTTAGATTTGAAGATCCTACTTTGAACTCTTCTCCAGGGAAAATGGTTTTCAAGGCAGCAGAAAATTCCCCCTATCCAACTTTGGTATCAGTATCATCAACAGTAAAAATGAATGGTGCTAATATTGAACATTTCCCCACATCGTTGACTTACATGGCTTTATATATTCTTTTCTAGACTATACCGTCAATATAAGGGAAGCTGGAACATACGAAATGTGCATTTCAAACATTTGAAAACTATATTTACCCTGAGCCAAAAGGAATAGAGTTGCCAACATCAATCCCTATTTTAATGGCTTATTTCCTGTTTGGAATTACAATATTACACAGTGTCAACTTATCCTTCTGACTTTGATTCCAGTTTTCGGCCTTAGTTTCGAAAGGTACTTTGATGTAGGGGTCAAGTGATTCCATTATAGAAAGAGGGATCTATAACGTCTCTAATAAAACAACTCCAAATGAATCACAGTCATTCTAAGGATCTTGCAGCTGTGCCACCTTGGCCTTAACTCAGAACATAGTCCACGGCTTTCCCATGACTTTCCAGTTAACTGTTGCTTCATGTATCTGGTGTAGAAAAAAGGAGGGCCATTAAAGGGTCAGGAAGCACATGCTCATTTAGGCAAGTAAGTAAAGTCTGTAGACAGAAATGGTCACTGCTAGGAAGTAGGGATTAATATGTGCATCAACTTTCAGATAATCTTCAGTCTTGCATGGCTAATGCAATAAATCTCTTTAGATGTAACAAAGGCATTAAAAGAGATTGATGCTGGAGCCATTACAAGTTCCATACAGTCCCTTAAATTACATTATAAGTTTTTTTTTGTTTTTCACAGCAATCACATCAGATTACTTTTGTAGTGTTTTATTTCTTGGTAATGTTCTGTAATAAGAATGTTTTAAATTTCACTGGTTGTTTCTTACACTGTTCTAGACTTGAAAAAAGAAGTGTCTGGTATCAAGGCTATATTCCCAAGAGCAGATCCCTGGAGGCCAACATGGTGTGGAGGCCACGATTGCTCCAGCAGCTCAATACAGCCAGAACCAGCATCTTTATGATTCCCTCTCCTTACTTCAGAATCTATTTCCCACTCATTTGCCGGCATCACTTCTCTGTTCAGAGCAGAGAGATGGTGGATGATATGGTAGAGAGAAGGTTGACAGAAGGTGGATGAGTTTTACCAGCCTCCTCTCTGCGTACACAAATAAGCAAGAGTCAGTACATTTCCTAGCATTCTTCTGTTCTTCTTAGGACTGGAATCAAGTTTCTCAACAATCCCCAATTAAAATCTGTAAAGTCAGTTGCCACAGGTATGAGAAAAAGAACCATTGAGTCATTTCAACTACATACTTAGGATCTACCACAAGCCAGTGATGAAGATACCTGCTAGCGTACCTAGATGGCATGTGAAACATTTCGCAAGCCTAGGGGTCTGTGATAGCCTTATTGTTCTGGTTCTCAGCAAAGTGGAGGACTTTCCATGACAATGGAATGGAAGTAAATGCAGGATAATAAATGATCCATGGCCATGCATTAGGGTGTGGGAGGAAAATGGGGATGTTATCTGGTGGATTTGAGATGTAGTTTTAAGCACAAAGCAAGAGTATATGGTACAAGACTAAATCAGTAACCTGGTGACCCAAGATTTGTGCCCAATTCCCTTACACAAATGCAAAACCTCACATTCAGCAATTTCTTGTACAGATTTCAACTTTCTGTTAAACACTCTGACTCTCTGATGAATGTCACCATTAGTTTATTTGAGGCAATATTTGTAAAGTGATATATAAATCTCAGAACAAGCTAATGAAGTTATCATGTTATTAGACCTTTATGGATGAATGGTGATGCCCCAAACAATTCATGTGTTGAACCCCTTACCCTCACACTGATGTGAGGGTGGCAAGAGATGTGCCCATTAGGAGGTGATGAAGTCCTTAGGGCAGAGTCCTCAAGATAGCATTAGTGCAGACACCTTGGTCTTGGATTGTGAGACTCAGGGCCATAAGGAATAAAGTTGTGTTGTTTTAAGCCAACCAGCTGCCATTCTGTTGTGTCAGCTTCGTACTCTATGGATAGTCTAACCATGGTTCGGCACTCACTATGAAGACAGGTAAAAACCTTCAGGGCTTGCTCTGGAGGTTATTGTTGTGATGGTGGCGGTTGCTCCTTTTCTTTGAGTCAAGTGCTTGAAAAGCAAATGTATGTGTTTTGATTTTACATATAATCATATGAAGGTGAAACATCTGTGAATTCGCTCTAATTTTTGAACCTAATGAGAGAGGAGCTACTAGTTGAGGGATATGACTGTGAAGGCTGGAGAAATGCTCCACAAATGCATGATTGAGATAAAAGTGTGTTAATTCATCTGTGTGTCCTGATTTAAATAGTGAATAGTGGTTAGCCATTAGGAAGTTTGAAAGCATATTTTCAACATACTTTTATTTCATAATATATTAATTGGACACTTCTCTTTGAGAAGGAATCATTCATCATTCATTTAATCAACATTTATTAAGCACCATTTATACAAAGTTGCAATGCCTGGATATATCATAAAAAAGTACAAATCAAGATTAGGGATATGATAAATGTCAAATATGGAAATAAGTGTAATCTGTTGTGCATCAAATGTTAATCGAACATTGTAAAGTATGTTAGGGAGGTTAATATTCTTTGGTAGGAATGACTTTTGAAGAGAATGAGAGGTGAGACTTGAGCCCGTGCCTGAAAGCCAAGGACGTTCCAGCTGGCTATCTTGGAAGATAGTCAGGGGGCAAAGGACAGTTAACACATACAGCATATGAGTTATTCAAACATATCTATGGCATGCACAGTATCATGAGAAACCCATTGGAAATCTATAGACACCACAACAGCACAAAATATAATTTTAAGAAATATTAGTTCAATTAGGGAAATGGACATGAGAGTTGAATGTAAAGTGATGTCCAAGAAATGTGGTGCAGGAATTTTAAACTTCTACTCCACTCAGATTCTATGCCTGTTAGAATATTCAGTGTATTGTTACCACTTGTGACCAATAATTATTCTCCTCATTTTATCTTCAGAAGGTATAACATAGACATTCTGGTTGGTATTAAGACATTTGTTTATTCAAGTCATAGAAATTTGGAAATGGATCGGATTCAGTAGTTATGCTTCCTGTACAAGCACAGACTTGTACTTGATACCTGTCTATTGGAGAAGACTGGCATTAGTCATACAGTTCCTGTCCATGCTGTACAATTATGGAAGAACTAACAATTATTGTAGAAGAAGATGATTATTATATGAAATTGCATGGTGATGAAGCAAATTTACCAAGACAAGAATGGATTTCAACGGTGTACATCTGTCCAATAACATGAAAAACAAGGAAGGAGCAGACAGTTAAAGGTTTCAGGATGGCATTAGCATAGGGAAGGATGGCCCCCTGCTGAAAGCAACCATGGTATGGCTGAGGCACTCAGTGGGCAAACACAGGATTCCTCAGTTGTTTAAGCATCTGACTCTTAATATCGGCAGACGTTTGAACTTATGGTTCAAAACATTGAGCCTACATCAATTCTGAGCATGCAGAACATGCTTGGAATTTCTCTCTCTCTCTCCCTTTCTGGCTCTCTCCCTTCTTCCGATCTCAACTTAAATAACTGTACTTCAGAAAACCATAAAGCTATTGCTTCAGTCGTAGAGGAGTGAGGGGAGCAGAGATGTCAGATGAGGCTTAAAGGCAAACAGGGTACAGAAGTCAGGAACTTTGCTTGATTTCTTCCAAAGCAATAAATGCCGTGAAATTTGTCCGCAGGAGATAAAAATGTCTTAAAAAAATCTGCCTTTGGGACACATGTGCTTAATGTAGATGAGGATAGTTTTGAACAGAGTCATGGATTGACAATGGGGAAACAATTGCCGATGGCTCAAAGACATGGGGAAGTGGAAGAAATGGAGAAAACCTGATGAACGTGAGAGCTCCTGTGGGAGAAATAAATCAGGAGAGCTTTCATTCGTATGATAAGCAAGGGAAAATGAGCAACAAATGATGATTCCAACGTTCTAGCCTATGGAGAAGGAGAAAGGATCATCCTCTTGCTCCGGGATTCCTTGTAGCTGAGGGCAGTGGTGCTGAACAACTGAATTCTATGGCCTTCTGAACCTTGTATGGTTTACTACATAGGTGAGCTGGTTAGCATATGCAGCTGTTCCTACAAAACCTCAGGAACACACTCAGAGCATTCCTGAGCCATAATATGAAAGTTCATCAGCCAAGTATCAGCTAGGTTTGCAGACAATGGGTGGGTCTTGCTGGAATCACCCCATGCCTGCCACACTAAACATCCCAGTAATCTATATACCATCCCTCCGACAACCAGCCTTAAACACTCCACAGTGGAACAACTTCCTCGGAGATAAAGTGAGACTTAAAAGAAATCTAGGACCATGAAATCTGTGGAAGTTTGAATGGAATTAACCTGCACTTCTTTGTAAGCACATGTCTAAAACAAGTGGAAATCATGCTCTCTGTTTTCTCTTCATTATGAGATTCTTTGCGCAGTGATCTCTGATTTTTTTAGGAAAAAAAATGAGAGAGAACTTGTAAAGTCCCATTAGTGTTCCGTTGACAAAGGACACATCTGAATTCAAGGGACTCGTTAAGCTTTGGTGAGTACAGAGGACTGCAGAAAGCCAAACAAACTGACACTGATCAGGCAGGGTCTAGAAAAGACAGAAGACATCAGGTCTCTGTTGTGAAGTGGGACTTCTTCTGTCCATATAAAACAGCTCTGCACACAAAGTCTTTTCCCTTTCTCATTGTGAAGAATGTGTTGGGATATTATAGATACCCCATATATCTGGATAGACTGCCTGTTTACTAATTGCATCCTGAAAACACATCAGGAAAACCACATGATCAGCAACATAACTTAATTCTGATAAACATATCACGGTGATAAGCTCCTTTCCACCTCCAAGGTCGATTGAATGCAATCAGGAAACACAGAGACATCGGTGCCAGGCAGTATGACAGAGACTACACCCCCAGAATCATGAGTGATATAGTGCTCCTAGACAGGATGAGGAGATCTCTTTCCCATGCAGGTTGTCAAAACGCCCACTCTCAGGGAGGATGAGGGAATGAGTGCCTCCAGGGAGGAAGGCTAAGAGTGTGTTTCCTGGAAGATGATAGCAACTGGGCTCCCCAGAAGGATGATGGACATCTTCCTCCAAGATAGGATGACTGACACTGTGGCCAAAACAGGATGAGCCAAGACTCTCTCCAAAGCTGGCTGACAGTGATCATTACTTAGAGAGTATGACTGAGATGGCTCTCCCCGAGAGGGCGAGGGAGACTTTGCATCCTGTCTGCATGATCAAGAAGGTACATGCAGGTAGGATGCCAGAAACTGCATTACCAGATAGGATGACGGAGTGTATGTCCAGGAAGGATGGGGGAGTGAGCACTCCAGGCAGGATGACAGACAACCAGGGCCCTCGAAGCAGAATGATGCAAATAGTACTCCCAGGCAGGATGAGGGAGATCATGGCCCCGGGCATGTGGAGGGGGAGGACCTCTCACGTATGAGGCAGGTTATGCTCTCAGGAAGGATGACTGATGTAGACAAGTCTCTTCCAGGACTGATGAAAGAAATGACACAACGAGGCAGGATGCGGGAGAGGGTGCTCCAAGCCTGGATGGACCAAAAGGTGATCCCAGAATGGTTGAAAGAGATTGTTCTACCAAAATGGACGACTATCTCTGTACTCTCAGGCAAGATGACGGAGTCTGTCCTCCCAGACACTATCCAAGAGAAGGCCCGCCCAGCAGGATGAGGTATATGGTGTTCCAGACAGGATGAGGAGAGGGAATTCCCTGGGAGGATGACAGATATGGTCATGCATGGGATGATGATGGAGATCACATTCCCATTCGAGATGACAGATATCACACTCCCAGGTGGGAGAAAGGAGAACGCTCCAAGGCAACATGACTGGGATTGCATTCCCAGGCAGGATGACACGGGTGTTTCTCACGTGGAGGAAGATGATGATGATGCTCTGAGGCAGGAAGGCAGAGAAAGTGCTCCCAGGCACGGTGACAGATCATGCTTCCATCAGGTGATGGACACAGTGCTCCCAGGTAGGATGATGGACATCACAGTTACAGGTAAGGTGAGAGAGGTGGCCTCCCAGGCACCATGAAAGACATCACACTCCCAGGCATAATATAGGACATGGAGCTCCCAGGCAGAATGAAAGAGATCTCACTCTGAGGCAGGAATATGGACATGGCACTGGAAGGCAGGATGAGGGAGATCATGCTCCCAGGAAGGATGGTGTAGATTGTGCTCTCAGGCAGGATGCTGGAGCAGGTACTCCTAGAGAACCTCATGGATATTGGCTCCCAGGAATGTTTCCTGGGTGCACCATCTCAGTCACCATGCCTTGGAATGTTGTCTTGGTCATCCTGCCTGGGAGTTCCATATCTGTTCTCTTGCCTAGGAGTGCTGTCTGCGTCATTCTGCCTTGAATCTCACCTCAATCATCCTGCCTGAGAAAACCATCTTTATTATCATGACTTGGAGCACAGTCTCAATCATGCTGTGTGGGAGCCTGATATCTGGATCCTGCCAGGGATAGTAATCTTCCTTTTCCATTTGGGACATGTCATGTCTGTCATCCTCCCTCAGAGCCCAATCTCTGTCATCTGTCTGGATGAATAGTCTCCAACATGCTGCCTGGGGGAACCATCTGTGTCATTATGTCTGGGATCTTGATCTCCATCCACCTGCCTGGTAGTGTAGTATTTTTGTCTTCTCTGGGAGGGAAGTGTCTACAACCCTGCATCAGAACTCTGCCTCAATAATTTTTCCTCGGGATGTGTTCTTGGGTATCCTGCCTTGGAATGCAGCTTTCTCTCTTCCTGCTTGGAACCTCACCTCCGTCTCCAAATTGGGAGCACTGATTGATTATCATGGGTTGGAGTACAGCTCAGTCATCCATCCAGAGAGTGCAATCTCAGTCATCCCATCTGGGAGCACTCCCTCCGTCATCCTGAATAGGATTGCAGTGTCTGTAATGCTCTCTGGTAGCATGGTCTCCGCTTTCATGCCTGGGATTACTGCGTCCTTCATGTCACTGGGGAGCAGGATCATTTTAATTCTGCTTGGGAACTCAGTATCCATCATCCTGCTTTGGAGTGCCACCTCCACATTTAGCCTGGCAAAGTGCCCTGGGCACAGTCTCAGTCATCCTGCATGAGAGTGTGATCTGCCATCCTGCACGGGGGCATGGTCTCAATCATCCTTTCTGCTAGCATGGTCTCTGTCATCTAGCCTGGAACCCTTAGCTCCTTTATTCTGCCTGGAATTGGATTGTCTCATCTTGCCTCTGAGTGCTATTTTTCTAATTTTACCTGTGAACCTATCTCCATCATGCTGAAGGTGAGTTCTGTCTTGATCAACAGGCCTTGGAACACTTCCTTGGTCATCCTGCCTGGGCATGTGGTCTCTGTCATCCTTCCTGGGAGTGAGACATGCTTCCTCTCACCTGGGAGTAATGTGTCCTTCATTAGGACTTTGAATATGATCTCCTTCATCCTGCCTGAAGGAGCTGACTCCCTCATCCTACCTGAGAGCATTAACTCCATCAACCTCCCTAGGAGCAGTGTATCTGTGATCCTGTCTGGAAGCATCATCTCCTCACCCTGCCTGGGAGCATAGTCTGCTTCATCCTGGCTCAGAAAACTGTATGTGTCATCTTGACTGAGAGCATAGTCTCAGTCATCCTTTGAGAAACAAACTGTTTGTCATCTTATCTAGCAGTGCCTTCTAGGTCAATCTGGCTGGTGGCACAGTCTCAGCCACCCGGCCTACGTGTGTGGTGTCCATCCTCCTGCCAGGTAGTGTGATTTCTGTCCACCTCCCTGGGAACCCAACATTGGACATCATGCCTGGGAGCACAATCACGATCATCCTTCCTGGGAGGGTTGTCTCTGTCATCCTTCCTGGGAAGGTGCTATGCTTTGTCCTGCCTGAGAGCACCATCTTCTTCATAATGCCTGAGAGTGTGTGCTTTCCTTCATCCTGCCAGGGGAGCATGATATCCTTCCTCCCTGGGAGTGCCGTGCATGTCACATTCTTCCCAGGAGAGATGTGTTCTCCCTGTGTCTAGGAGCAAACCCTCCTTCATCCTGAATGCATGTGCATTATCCTACATGCTGCATTCGAATGTCTTCTGTCATTCCCACTGTTACTGAGATCTCAGTCATCCTGCCTCGGAGCCTTGTCTCTGGCATCCAATGTGGGAAGGCAATATCTGTAGTGGTGCATGGGAACACCTCCTACGTCCTCTTTCCTGGGATCCTGACATATGTCATCCTCTCTGGAAACAGGATTCCCACCTTCCTGATTAAGGGCATGATCTATGTCATCCTGCCTAGGAGAATCCATTCTGGAAGCATGATCCCTGTATCCACCTGGGATCACATGTTGTGGCTGCTATATTCCTCATCATACCTGGGTTTATGATCTCCGGCACCCTGCCTGGGAGTGCAGTGTACCTCATCCTTCTGGGAACTCCAACTCTACAGTTGTGCTTTAGAGTGTCGCTTTTCTCATTTTTCTTCGGAGTGCTTTCCCTCATTCTGCCTATGATCATGAGCTCCTTCAACCTTCCTGGAGTACCCTCCTTGTTATCCAGCCTGGGATCCTGTTTTTCAGCGCTCCTGGGAACCCAAATCCACTTGTGTAACAGTGAGATCTTCATCCTACCTGGGAGCACAGACTCCATCATGCTGCTTGGCAGCACATTTTTTTATGCTCATTGATACACAGACTGAGTTATCCCACCTGCGATCCCAATCTGCCTTAACTTACTGGAGAACGCAGTCCCCATTATCTCCTGTGGAGCACATCCCATCATCTAACTAGGGAGCATGACCTATGTCTTCGTTCCTGGGAGAGCTGCCTCTGATGTCTCACCAGGGTGCACTTGTTACTTCATTCTCCCTAGCAGTGCTCTCTCTGTAGTCCTGATTCGGAACATTCTGTCTAATCTTTTGATTCTGCATGGAGCCTGGAACCATGGCTTTCTCCCTGGAAGCCCCCTATCTGTCATGCTGCCTGGGAGAACCATCCTAATAATCCACACTTGAGGGTAGACTATGTTATCCCACCTGGGAGAAGGTCTTGCTCTTGCTTTCTTGTAGTGCAATACTGGTCTTCTTCATTGGCAGTGCACTCTCTGTTGTCCTCTCTGGGATTACCACCTCCATTATCCCCGTTGATAGCATGATACCCATCATGCTGTGTCAGTTATAATTTATGTCATTCTGCCTGGGCGTGCATTCTGTCATGCTGCATGTGAGAGCCATGTTCATCATTCTTTCTCAGAGCACGGATTCCAACAAAATGCTTTGGAGCACCAACATTCACCTGCCTTCAGGCACAATCTCCATCATTCTGCCTGTGAACACAATAACTGTAGGGAATTTCTTCCTACCTGTACCACAATTTCTTTCACCCTACGTGAGAACATGATTGTTGTCATCTTGCCAGGGAGAAATATAGCGATCATATCAGGGAGCACCATATTTTTCAACCTGCCTGCAAGCCCAGTATCTGTCATCCTCCCTGGGGGCATTGTCTGCAGCATACTGCTAGGGAACCAGATATTCCGCCTCAATCCTGGGAGCTCAACATACATCATCGTTCCTGGTAGCATGATTTGATTAATCTTATATGGAGCGCTGTAGCTGTCGTCTCGCCTGGGGGCATGGTCTGCAGGATACTGCTAGGGAGCGAGGTATTCTTCCTCATTCTGGGGGGCTCAACATACATCATCATTCCTGGGAGAATGATTTGATTCATCTTATCTGGAGCCCTGTAGCTGTCATCCTGTCTGGGGACATGGTCTGCAGCATACTACTAGGAAGCCCGGTATTCCTCCTCATTCCTGGAAGGTCAACTTACGTCATTGTTCCTGGGAGCATGATTTGATTCATCTCATGTGGAGCCTGAACCTGTCGTCCTGCCTGGGGGCATGGTCTGAAGCATACTGCTAGGGAGCGAGGTATTCCTCCTCATTCCTGGGAGCATGATTTGATTCCTTTTATCTAGAGTCCTGTAGCTGTCATCCTGCCTGGGGGCATGGTGCACACCATATTGTTCAGGAGCGAAGTATTCCTCCTCATTCCTGGGAGCTCAACATATATCATCTTCTCTGGGAGCATGATTTGATTCATATTATCTGGAGCCCTGTAACTGTCATCCTGCCTGGGGGCATGGTCTGCAGCACACTGCTCAGAAACGAGGTATTCCCCCTCATTCCTGGGAGCTCAACACACATCCTCGTTCCTGGAAGCATGATTTCATTCATCTTATCTGGAGCCCTGTAGCTGTCGTCATTCCTGCGGACATGGTCTGCAGCATACTGCTAGGGAGCGAGGTATTCCTCCTGATTCTTCGGAGCTCAACACACATCCTCGTTCCTGGGAGCATGATTTCATTCATCTTATCTAGTGTCCTGTAGCTGTTCTCCTGACTGGGGGCATGGTCTGTAGCATACTGCTAGGGATCGAGGTATTCCTCCTCATTCCTGGGAGCTCAACATACATCATCTTTCCTAGAAGCATGATTTGATTCATCTTATCTGAAGCAATGTAGCTGTCTTCTTGCCTGGGGTTTGGTCAGCAGCATACTGCTAGGGAGCGAGGTATTCCTCCTCATGCCTGGGAGCTCAACATACACCATCTTTCCTGGGAGAATGATTTGATTCCTCTTATCTGGAGCACTTGACCTGTCATCCTACCTGGGGGCATGGTCTGCAGCGTACTGCTAGGGAGCGAGGTATACTTCCTCTGTCCTGGGAGTCAAAACACATCATCGTTCCTCGGAGCATATTTGATTCATGTTATCTGGAGCACTATACCTGTCATCCTAACTGGGGGCACGGTCTGCAGCATACTGCTAGGGAGCGAGGTATACTTCCTCTGTCCTGGGAGTCAAAACACATCATCGTTCCTCGGAGCATATTTGATTCATGTTATCTGGAGTCCTGTAGCTGTCATCCTGCCTGGGGGTATGGTCTGCAGCATACTGCTAGGGAGCGAGGTATTCCTCCTCATTCGTGGGAGCTCAACATACATCATTATTCCAGGGAGCATGATTTGATTCATCTTATCTGGAGCCCTGTAGCTGTTGTCCTCCCTGGCGGCATGGTCTGCAGCATATTGCTAGGGAGCGAGGTATTTCTCCTCATTCCTGGGAGCTGAACACACATCATCCTTCCTAGGAGCCTAATTTCATTTATCTTACCTGGATCCCTGTAGCTGTCTTCCTGCCTGGGGGCATGGTGCAGCATACTGCTAGGGAGTGAGGTATTCCTCCTCATTCCTGGGAGCTCAATATACATCATCGTTCCTGGGAGCATGATTTCATTCATCTTATCTGGAGCCCTGTAGCTGTCTCCTACTTCGGGGCATGGTCTGCAGCATACTGCTAGGGAGCGAGGTATTCCTCCTCATTCCTGGGAGGTCAGCATACATCATCATTCCTGGGAGCATGATTTCATTCATCTTATCTGGAGCCCTGTAGCTGTCATCATTCCTGCAGACATGGTCTGCAGCATACTGCTAGGGAGCAAGGAATTCCTCCTGATTCTTGGGAGCTCAACATACATCATTGTTTCTAGGAGCATGATTTGATTCATCTTATCTGGGCCCTGTAGCTGTCATCCTGCCTGGGGTCATGGTCTGCAGCATATTGCTAGGGAGTGAAGTATTCCACCTCATTCCTGAGAGCTAAACATATATCATCGTCCCTGGGAGCATGATATGATTCATCTTATCTGGAGCTCTGGAGCTGTCATCTTGCCTGGGGGCTTGGTCTGCATCATACTGCTAGGGAGCAAGGTATTTCTCCACATTCCAGGGGGCTCAGCATACATCATTTTTCCTGTGAGCATTATTTGATTAATCTTATCTGGAACCCTGTAGCTTTCCTCCTGCCATGTGGCATGGTCTGCAGCATACTGCTAAGAAGCAAGGTATTCCTCCACATTCCTGAGAGCTCAACATACATCATCATTCCTGGGAGCATGATTTGATTCATCTTATCAGGAGCCCTGTCGCTGTCATCCTTCCTGGGGACATGGTCTGCAGCACACTGCTAGGGAGCCAGGTATTTCTCCTCATTCCAGGGAGCTCAAAATACATCATCGTTCCTGGGAGCATAATTTGATTCATCTTATCTGGAGCCCGGTGTCTGTCATTCTGCCTGGGGGCATGGTAGGCATCATAATGCTAAGGAGCGAGGTATTCCACCTCATTCCTGGAAGCTCAACATACATCATCGTTCCTGGGAACATGATTTGATTCATCTCATCTGGAGCCCTGTATCTGTCTTCCTGCCTGGGGGCACCATGTCTCTCATCACACCTGCCACCAGTGCCTATGTCATCCTACCTGGGGGCATGATATATGTCATCCTGTCTGGAGCACAATCTCCTTCACCTTACAAGAGCTGGGAATCTCTGCCATCCTGTCTTAAAGAGCGTTATACATTCTCCTGTCTCGGCGTGTCTTTTATGTTATCGTGCCTGAAGCATAATGTCTGTCATTCTTCCTGAGATCAACTTGTCCCTCATCCTTGTTGGAGCAAGTTATGCTCCTCAGTCCTGGAAGCTTGAGACACATCATTCTGCATGGGAACCTGATTTCATTAATCCAAGCTGGAGCACCCTCTCTTTGCCATCCAGCCTGGGAGTGCCATTCCCTCAAGTGGGTGGGAGCCCAATATATTTTATCTTGCATGCAGCTCCGGCTATGTTTTCTGCATGGGAGTACAGCCTCTGTTATGCGATCTGGGAGCTCCTTCTCTGCCCCCTGCCTTGAAGGGCCATTTCTATCACCCTTTCTTCTTGTGCCACTTCTACCATCCTGGCTCAGAGTGATGTTTTGTCATCTGGCCTCCGAGTATATTCTCAGCCATCCAGCCTCAAAGCACTACTTCATCATCCTGCTTTTGAGCACAGTCTTCCATTATCCTCTTAGGGAGCATGATGTCAGTCATCCTGCGGGAGAGCATGATCCAAATTCTCATTCAGGCCAATGAGCATCATCTCCGTTATTGTACCTGGGAGCCTAATGATTCTCCTCCTGCCTGGGAGCATACCCTTGTCACCTGCCTTGATCCATCTTCCTCATGATCCTACAAGGCACTGCAGCTTCTGACATCCTGACTGGGGGGTGGTATCCCTAGACCTGCCTGTAAGACACAGAGACAGACTAAGCAGGTGTGTGTGTGTGTGTGTGTGTGTGTGTGTGTGTGTGTGTGTGTGTGTGTGTGTGTGTGTTAGGGTCTGTGGAGGTAGCTTATTCCCCATCTGGATTGTGCCTGCCCTTTCTAGTCGCTGGCATATGGTGGTGACATGTTTACATTAAAAGCCATGTGTATGTATCCAAAAGAGTATCATTTCACTGAATAATTTGAAAATATGCACAGGCTGTGAATGTTTGAGATGGGTGTGAGGCCTCTGAGTCACCGCAGTTTTTCCAAAAAACATTTATTTCCACACTTGCACTGAGGGAAAATAGCTTTGTACTATTCTAACTGTTGTAGAGTGGTCACACTTGCTTCCTGCCCCACATAATATTTGTTCAACCTTCAAACACACTTTTGGCACAGTTGAAGACAAGTCAGCTGTGAGGACCCAAACTTCCCCTCCTGCCAACCACCACCCATGCCAAAGGCATGCTTTTGAGCCAGGTCCCCTCCCAACCCCAGGGGCCTTTCTCCCAACTCCCTCCCTGGTTGCTAACTCCCTGATGCTTTCCCTCCTCCTGGAGCCCTTCACACTGCCCTGGGCAACCCCCACCAGCAGAATGAAGGATACTGTCCAGGCCCAGATGCCAGGAATGTACTTAATGTGGCCCTTCTCTGATCCAGGTGAGATCTCCGCTTTGGAATAATCCTGAGCTTCAGCCACCATTAGACCCTAGCATCTGGAGCAATCAGAGAGTGGAGCTCTCCCAAGCAGCTCGAGCGCAATCAGGGGGTCCTCAGCTGTAGCAGGGTGCAGCTCTGGCTCCTGGGGCTGCGGCATCTGTGGCTGCTGGGTCATGTTCCCCGCCGCTCCATCCTCCTCACACTTGTCCTCTTGCTCCTGCATCTCTTCCTGCTGCTGCCTCCCCTCCTCCACGTCCTCTGTGGCACACATCTCTTTTTCACACTCCCTTTCTCCATGCACCTATTCCACAGCAAGCCATCCCTGGCTGCGACCCAGACTGGGGTTCCTGAATGGTTGGGTGCTGTTGTCCCACCATGAAGGGCTGCAGCATTCAGCCAACTCCAAAGCCCCTGCATCCCTCGGGCCACTGTCTTTTCACAACCCTCTTCATGGAGGTTCATGACCCTCTTCATGGAGGATTGCCATATATCTTGACACTTTCCCCCATGACTCACTCACCATGTGTCCTTCCCCAGCCCATTCTTGGGCAACTGAAGGACAGGGATAGGTTGGTATCAGCACAGAGCTCTTGCACTAGGCCCAGCAGTTGAAGCCTTAATGCTAATGGGAAGCAGTTTGCAGATGCATTCTCTTGGAATCCCCAGCCTTGGGGACCAATATGGGCTCATGGTGACAACACCTCAAAAGCTGTGGCTGCTGCTGTGGAGGGTCTGAGTCAGCGGCAGTAAAAGGTGTGCACATGTGGCCTTGGTGGAAGGTGTTTGGGCCAGACCCAGCCACCTCGCAATCCCAAAGAACCAATCAGCTCTATCCCCATGTGGGAGGAGGCATTAGCAGGTGCTCCTCTGCCTCACCTCTCTGGGCAGAAGTCAGTGCTCTGTGTCTAGTGTGGTGTCACACCTTGACCCAATAGTTTCAGCTTTGTCCTTTAAGTACCTGATATCAATGCCTGAGTTCAATTTCTCATCTGTTCCCCGGTGGCCACATTACTGACACCAGGTAATTCAACACTAGGTCCTCTGGTACTGACACTTGGCCTGCAGACTCCGTTGCCCTTTCTTAATGAACCTGGGAAACACTGGAGAGGATGCTTTCCAACCACTGGCACATCGCTGTCTGCACTTCGCTCTCCTTCCATGGCAACTGGAAGCACGGATCCTTGATCCAACACCGATTCTGAATCACCCGCAGTTATCAGGCTTGATCGGAGCCCAAGACCAGGATGTGCTCAGCTACATGATCAATTTTGATATCAGACTAGAGACACTGCAGCTGGGGACAGGCCCTTTGGGACTGGGACTTGTGTAGGAGAGGGTGAAGCCATATTGCTCACCACACAGCAGGCAGGCAGATGAGGACCCCTAGGATGACTATACTCTTCTTTCCACAGGTGGAGGATGTGGGCCATCCCAAATACTGCTGCAGATTGAAGTTTTTCTTTGCGGACAACCCGTACTTCCAGAACTCAGTGATCATTAAGGAGTACCATCTTCGCTTTGCTGGTAGGGGTTGGGTCCCAGAATGGTGTGGAGCCGGGGCATGCAGAGAATGGTGCAGATGAAAGAGGGGAAGGGGGTGAGTTAGGAGTCAGCCATCAGGTTCCTCCCTCTATACGTTTGTTCCTGCAGGTTATCATGCATCTCGTTCCACTCCAATCCACTGGTTCTGGGATTATGAACATGGACCTCCTGTCCACAGGCATGACATCACCAGGCTGAACTTGTTGAACTGGCTTTGTGAGAACAGCTGCCCAGAGTAGAACAGGATTGCTGAGGTGGTGTCCCTGAGGCTTTCTTCAGCAGTGGGGATGTGGGTGGCCCCCATCCTCTAGGGGAGAGTTTCCTGAGGCCCATGCTCACCTGGCCTGTTCCCCAACAAGATCATCATCTAGGACCTGTGGCCCAGTCCCCTGCAGTACTACATGAGGGAGGAAGCCTACAGGAGAGAGTGAGCTGAGAAGAGGACATGTCGGTGAGAACTCCAGTGCCTGGGTGCTGACAGCTGAGTTGTATTGGCAAGGGAGCTCGTTTGGGCAGTGGTGTGGAAATTTTGGATTATAGGAGCCTGGGATGCATGTCGCCTGATCTGGATCAGTGTGTAGGAGGATGACAACTGAACCTTCGAGAACTGAGCTGCACACAGCCTCATATCGGGAAGTTGGATCCCTGGAAGCCCAAGGCTGAGGGGCTGAGGGTCTGTACGTCCAGGGTCACCTCTGGAGAAAAATATTTCTCCAACACAAATACCTGCCATGGCTGTCTGCTCCTTGCTTTGGAGCCCCTCCTGCCCCTTCAGTTTGGAATTGCCTGCCAGTCATTGGGACTGGATCTCATGTGCCCAAAAGCGCTACTGATGAGAATGCCCATCTGGCCTCCATGTGTCTCTCCACACCACGTCCTTCCATAGCCACCTGTCCATTCTGGAAAAAGGTCCAAGGCTATGTGGGGGCTGCAATTGAGTCCCTGACTGAGGAAACAGAGAGGGATCCCTAAAGGGTGAGGCCACTTTTGACTGCAGCTTGATTATCAGTGGATTTATTTCTGTTTATCTATTGCAACCTGCTGTTGATTGCCTGTCTGTGGGGTGTGTGTGTGTGTGTGTGTGTGTGTGTGTGTGTGTGTGTGTGTGTGTGTGCATACCCAAGTGTGCAATAATCCATGTCTGCATGTCCTCCCAAATGTCAGTGTCCCTCCAACTGTGTGGATGTGAACACCGCAGAATTTCAATGTTTTCCCATCTAGAACATATCCAGGATGTTTTGGCTACTCACATATGGGAAAAGATAACACCTGGCAGACTTGAAGTTTATCCACTATGTTTCTGAAGGACAATGAATGAGAACTCCAGGAAGCAATTAATCCTTCTGTGTTAGTGTGTGACTTTTACAGGGGCATGGGAAGATAAAAAGAGCAGATGGCCTGAGTGGGACCGTCCAAGCTGCTATGAATTACTGTGTGAGGGAGTTGTGCACGAGTAGGGAAGGGCAGGGTGCAACATGTGTAGAGCCTGTGTCCCTTCCTGGGCAGAGAATGGAAGGAGTGGAAGCGACCGTCTTGTTATGTGTTCAGTATTCCATAGGACCGAGCAGGAAGGTAAGGAACGGACTGTCAAGTGAGCCCCTGAGAGTCCGTTGGCTCCTGTAGAGTATTACCCAGTCGTGAGGACTTCCAGCCAAGTCCCTTGCTCCAAGAGAGGTGTCCTGCCTTGATCAGTTATTGTCCATGAGAATGCCCACAGTCAAGGTTACAGGTAAGGGCCCCTGTTCCAGGAGAACACAGGAGGAACCCTCTTCTGTGGGTCACTGCCAACATACCCTCACCTGCCTCCCCATCCCATCACCACTTTGGCCCAAAGCTCTGTTAGAGACAGTGCGTCAAAATGGAAGATGCATGAGGGAAAAGAGCAAGTGTGACTTGTTTACTGTAGTGAGGCTTATAAGCAGGATTTCGCAGAGAGACCATGTGTGAGAGTGGAAGTCCCCTGAGTCTCTGTGAGTGTGTTGGGTGCATGTGGGGGTGTGTGCATGAGATCTCTGTATCCGCTGTGACTGTGTGCATGCATAGGTGAGGGAGATTGGATAGCAGTGTGTCTGAGTAAGTGTGTGTGTAGTCCATGGGCAGTCAAGAGGAGAGACAGGGATCTTTCTGGACATGCTTCTTATGGGAGAGTCACAAGCAAGAATATAGAGCATGCAGTCACATCTCTTCTGCGTTGCTCATGGTTACGGCTGGCACGGAGAACCTTGCTTAGATAGGGAACTCCCCTCAGAATGCAAAACGCAGAAGGTGCCAACGTCAGTGGAGGATGGGTGAGAGGCGGAAGTCATGGGCTTTGTGTACCACGTCTGTGTGTTTGTGTGTGTGGTTTGTGTGAAATTTGTGACGACAAATAACAGGACTGAGGCTACTTACAAAAGGCTGTGGAGTTGGGGAGGCTGCTCAGAATGACAATATGCTGCTCAGGCTCTTCTTGATTCTCTGAATTCCTGCTCCTTTAATCTTAACTCCATTGTCATTCCTTCCAGAACAAAGCTCCTCTTCTTCCACTGTTTCCTCTGCACTTCAATTACAATCCCTGTGGCTCATCTCACCCTCACAGATAACTTTGCATCTCTGTCTTTCACAATAGGGCATCCAAATTCAACACTCCTTTTTGTTTTATCAGGCTCTATTGTAAAAATAAATAATTGGAGATTAAAGCAAACCATCCATCATGGTTTACTTTGACAAAGGTATGTTTGACTGGAGGGGATGTTTCATTAGAGCTGACAAGATTTTGGAAAAGTTAAGCCAGAACAAAATATCCAGGGATAGCCGAGAGGAAATTGAATTTCCTCTGGCACAGTCAAGATTCCATCAAAATGTGCTTTGACATTTGTACAGGTGGTAAGGTGATTATTCTGATCATAAGCTCTGACAAGATCAGACCTCAGGTGCTTTCCTTATGATGAAGAATATCACGGTTGACAGCAGGAGGCTGGATTTAATGCAATGCAATTGGTAAAGCATTGAGGAGTTTGTTTTGAGAGCAGAATATGGGACAAAGATTCGAGTCACGAGGCAGAGATTCTCTGTGGATGAGAATGAGAAGTGATGTAACATGGCAGTAGTTCAACGTGCAGAACTATTATACCTGCCATCACTCAGAAAGCACATGCACGGAGACTATGGAAAGACACAGGATGTTCTTTTTATTGATGTTTATTTCTTTTTGCAAGAGAGAACGAACCTGAGTGGGGGAGGGGCAGAGACAGAAGACACAGAATCAAAAGCAGGCTCCAGGCTATGAGCTGTCTGCACAGCCCAACGTGGGGCTGAGACTCATGAACTGTAAGATCATTACATGCTCTGCAGACAGTCATTTAGTGGACTTAATCAAGCAGGGGGACTCACAGAGTCACCATGTTAAGAAAGTAAATTTAAAGAGATTATTATGCAGGTGCCATAAAGAAGGTGCTATGTTTCTGCCTATTCATATGCATATCCATTTACATACATGTAAAATCATCAAACTACAACTAAATACATTGATAACTTCAGCTAAAGTGAAGATTTCATCAAGACAATTTTGTGAAATCATTCAAAGTTGGAGTCCCTGCATTGCCTGCATTCAGGACTCAGAATGAAATTTGCAGGAACCAACATAGGGATGTGTTGATGTGTGAATGGACATATGGATCCAGGGAAAAGAACAGAGACAGCAGTCAATATTCCACGCATGTTTGCCAAATGATTTTCATCAAAGGTGACAAGGAAATTTAATGGGGGAATGGAGAGCTTTCTAAAAAATAGTGTGTGGACAATTGGCTATCAAAATGGCTAATACATAAATATCAGTCCCTCCTAATGCAATATACAAATAGTAAACCAAGAGAACTCATAGACGTAAATGTAAAAGGAAAAATTAAAGGCTTCTATAGGAAAACATCTTCTGACCAACGGTAGGGAAAGATACAACACAAACAAACTGTACAGAAAAACACAGAAAAATACAATCGCATCGAAATTGAAAACTTATGGTCTTCTAATGAAAACAGCCAGAAAATATAAAGTCAAGCCTCAGATTGGGAGAAAACCTTTGGAATATGTACATACATGTAAAACAATTTATATTCACAATATGTAAAGAACACTGAGAACTCGATGATAAAGTATTATAATAATATGCTTCAGGTTTGGAAATTAAAACACGTTAAAAATATATGCAAATGCTGTTGAAGACAAAGAAATTAATTTACCATCATTAGCTCTCAGGATAATGCAATTTGGAACCACAGGGAGATACTTTTAGACACCTCTGGAATGAGAAAACCCCTAAAGTCCCAAGAATTCGTTGAGAATACAGATGAGCTAGCACATTCCTAGATTACTTGTGCAAATTTCAAATATAAACCCACTGTTATAAGGAAAAACACAACTTGACAGTCATTGCAATTTGAGCTGTACACTTATCCTATGACCCAGCAATCCCCACTCATACACATTTACCCAATAGAAATGAAAGATTTCTTCTTGCAAATACTTACAAATATGTGCCTGAGTGGCATCACTCCTGATAGCCACAAATCAGAAGTGATCCAGGTCTCCGTCGACAGGAGAAGTGATAAACAACATGTGGGGTACTGACAGATTGGAATGTTATTCAATATGTGAATGGACAGATATGTTGATTTGTGCAAAACATAGATTTACCTGAGGAATATAATCGTGATGGTTAATTTTATGTGCAAATATGAGTGGGACACCGTGCCCAGTTATATGCTGAAACATTATTCTGGATGTTTCTGTGTGGATGTAGGTTGGATTATGTTAACATCACTAAATGGGTCGCTAATCAGTGACATTTATGCTAGTTCATTGTCTAGAGTTGGTAGTCCCTTCAAAGCTTTGCTGATGGCGCCAAGTTGGGCAGTCTTGTTGGGGAGAATGTTACAAACCTGGTCTCTTGACAGAACACTAAAGAAGCACTCCCTCTTTCTCTGCCAGCATATCTAAGGCTATCCTGTTCTTCCATGCCCCATGCATTCTAGTGGTAGGATATAAATGAATGGCTACTCCTTGATGTGCAGCCCCAGTGAAATTGACAAACCATTGCTGATTTTAGCAGAAGTTTTTAATCCAGCCCACTTTCTTGTCAATGGTAATCCACCAGAAATATGATGACTGAAATCCAGCAACTATCTGATTCTTCCTCTTAAATTCATTGGAGACACCCTTTACCCTGTGGGACTCCTGTTACATCCATGTACACGTGGGGATAAAAATAAAATCCCTGTCATGCCGTCTGGTTTCTGTGGTGGATGTCACTCTCTTTATCAATTTCATAGGACGTCAAAGTGAATGGAATGGCCAATTGTACCAATGCTCAAATTCCTATCCAATTGATTGGTCACAAGTTATGTAGGCTCTTCTGCAAACAGTACCACCAAAATTCTGCCCATGGGAGGTGCAAGTTAGAATGATTGTGGCTCTGTTCACCCTGGGCATGAAGGCTGTGCAAACAGGTCAACCCAGATTCCACAGGTTAGTTGAGTTGTTCCCCAAATCGTGCAAGACACGATGAGTGATTCCTTGTCTCTCCCTGTGATGGAAAACGGAAAGTCTTTTGGTTCTGCCCTCTGTAGTGTGTGAAAGAGCAATGTCAAGATCATGCAGGGCTCATTTCCCCAGGCAACCTTGACTGATTGAATGCCATTCATGAAACTCAATCCTGCAGGGTCTGTATCCCATCCACAAGAAAATGAAACTGTTGGTGTCTGTGGCCTTCCTCGAGCACAAGTGTAACAGTTGCTTTTGTTAAGCTTCTGCACAAAGAATTTGAACCATTCCACCAAAGCATTAACATATCCATATTCAGTCTAGAGTTCAATAGTTTGTGTCAGGTCTTTGAGGTTAACGTTGCTTGGGATCATTATTGGGAGAAATTGAAGGCCTTCTTTGACCTGTGGCTGGTGGAGGCATACTACTGATGAGGTCATCAACTGGTTTAAGCGACATCCATCCTACTGGGTTAGTTGTTGCCCCATCGGCTCCTAATCCATGTGTTCCACGTGCTGCCCTTGTGTCCTGCTCTGAAGTCAGAGTGATGTCACTGGTTAGCATTGGGTTAGACTTTAAATTCCAGCAAATACTCAGAAGAATAATGTGAGACAGATGCAGTTTAGTTATAAAATGATCCGTGGGTTGGCATTCCATCCCCAAATCTGAGTAACCCACTGTGCTAAGACCCAATTCCCATGAGGTTTGATGTCTTCCTGAATGTATAGATAGATGCTACCAATACAACCTATTTATCTGCCTGGGGAAACAACCTCTGGTTTTCTAAGCCCACATAATAAGAGAGGACAGGCAAAAGATTTCAGTTTGAGGGGTACAGCACTAGTTGGATTAACTACTAAGTTAAATGGTTAGGTTAGAGGCACTCTTACTTTTTGGAATTGTCCCATCTCTATTGGCTGCTGCCCCAAAACATAGTATTCTTCACATGCAGGACCAGACTCAAATTCTCCTTGTATACCCTGGCTAATATTTTATGGTTAACTTTAATGGGTCTACTTTGGTCTTATATACCTCTCATAATCCCCTTCCCTTACCGTTCAGAGTCTCTGTTACCGACCCATTGTCTTCAGTGAAATAAGTCCATCCCATGTCAGCAGTCTGTATAGCAATTTGAGTGGTTACAAGCGTTCATACAAGAACTTCCAGCTAGGTTGGATTTGTTTCCCACTTTCCAAGATTTATTTCATGCCTCATCTTTCAGTTGAAAGTGATGGGCCATGAATTCAAGTAGCGGAGCCTGTGATAAAGCCCATTAATCCTAATGGAAGATGGAGCAGAAGAGGTGGCTAGGACTTATTGTGAGAGGGACTGATGTTAGTATTCCAGGGTAGATATGTCCAAGTCCAATGCCTTACTTAGAGTGCTGTTGCCCATCAAAAAACTAATAGGCAGACAAACCTAGGTCTCTGAGAGGGACTGTCCTAATATAGAGTAACATTGTGGGGAGGTACATCATCCATGGCAATGTAGATTCTAACCTTCATTTGACAATATGTTTCTGGAAAGTGTGAGTCATTCTTTGTACTTGACCTCAGGATGTGGTATGTCATGGAGTGTGGAAATCCCACTTCACTTGCAAACTCCTGTTACCCCTTAGAGCACCTTTCATGTAAGCTGGCTGTCATTATCCAAAGCAATATTTTCTATTATGGGGGACACGGGAAGGGAAAACGTGGAGATGGCCTGAGTGGGACTGTCCTAGCTGCTATGAATTAGTGTGTGAGGGAGTTGTTCATGAATAGGGTAGGGCAGGGTGCAACATGTGCAGAGCCTATGTCCCTTCCTGGGCAGAGAATGGAAGGAGGTGGAAGAGACCGTCCTGTTATGTGTTCAGTATTCCATAGGACCGAGCAGAAAGGTAGGGAAAGGACTTCCAAGTGAGTCCCAGATAGTCCATTGGCTCCTGTAGAGTGTGTCCCAGTCGTGAAGACCGCCAGCCAGGTCCTTTGCTCTCAGAGAGGTGTCCTTTCTGTAGTCAGTTACCATCCATGAGAATGCCCACAGTCAGGGATAAAGGTAAGTGTCCCTGTTCCCGGAGAACACAGGGGGAGTCCACTTCTCCAGGTCACTGGCAACATGCCCTCTCCTGCCTCGCATTCCATCACCCCTTTGTACCAAACCTCTGTCACAGACAGTGTGTAAAAATGGAAGATGCGTGAGAGGAAAGAGCAATTGGGACTTGTGGACCATAGTGAGGCTCATGAGCGGGATTTCACAGAGAGCATGCATGGGAGTGGAGGTCCACTCTGTCTGTGTGAGGGTGTTGGGTGCATGTGCTGATGTGTGCATGAGATCTCTGTATCTGCTGGGACTGTGTGCATGCATACGTGAAGGAGATTGCATGGCCACGTGTCTGAGTAGGTGTGTGTGTAATCCACTGGACTGAGAAGAGGAGAGACAGGGATTTTTCCGGGTGTGCTGCTTATGGGAGAGTCACATGTCAGAGTATATAGAGTGCAGTCGCCTCGCTTCTCAGTTGCTAATGACAATGGCAGGGGTGGAGGCATTCTTTGCTTAGATAGGGAGTTCCCCTCAGGATGCAAAAGGCAAAAAGTGCCAAGGTCAGTGCAGGATGGGTGAGAGGCAGAAGTCACGGTCCTTGTGTACCACGTGTGTGTTTGTGTGTGTGTGTGTGTGTGAGTGTGTGTGTGTATGTGTGTGTGTGTGTGTGTGTGTGTGTGTGTGTGTGTGTGTGTGTGTGTGTGTAGTTTGGTAGATGTGTGATCGTCCCCAAGACAATGGAAGTTTTGAGTGGCTAAAAAGTTGTGCCCAGAGCTTGTGCCTAAAGGAGCTAAGGTTCCTAAACCTTAAGGATAAGTCCTACCTTATAGAGGGAGCAGTCTAGCAAGGTTCTCTGCTGATGGCAGATGGGCCATCCTTTGGCCAGGATCAGCTCCTCCTTGGGGCTCTCCCCCATGTTTTCTGAGCTCCAGGCCCAGGGAAATTGGGGCAGCTTGGGATACAGGCCGCAGGTGATATGCCCTCTCCAGGGTTTCAGCACCCAGGCGGAGGGCAGGTATAGCTGTGGGGATGGACAGGCGAGCACCTAGCTGACTACTCTCAAAGGGGACGGTTCCTTGCCAGAGACCCATCTCACCAGAACACAAATTGGGCAGTGCTTCTGCAGCTGGGCTCGGGACATTTGAAAGTGTACCCCAGAGCTCCACTACTCTGTGCCTTGAATTGTTACTATCACAATCCTCACAGCCACAGTGCTGAGGAAACTGACCTCTCTTGGGGCTACCTGGAGGTCTGGCCCCAAGTTGCAAGGGGAGCTGGGTTCCCGTTTTAGTGCCACAGCAGTTGAGTGTAGACGGCTTTGGACATTGAAGTCAGAATCCTGGCCGTGCTCCACGCACCCTGCCCCTTTACACAGTAGGAAGCACCTGGCCCACTCCTTGTGGGTTTAATGGAGTCTGTAGCCCAATAACCCTCCCGTTGACTTCTTGGGTGGTAAAGGACCTTGGGCTAGGGAGAATGATACGTCCCAGTCCTCTGGCTGTCCCCACATACATGTCTGTCCAGCTACTTGACATGTTAGCTGGAAGCCTTCATCACTACCCCTACAGGCCTGTCACTAGGACTTGTGTGCCCATGATGGACGTGAAATGCCAGTGACATGTTGGGTTCTCAGTGGGTGGTGTAGCATCTGTCTGGCTCCCAGCCTATCTACCTTTCCCACACCTTTTCCCCCTACACAAGGCATTTAGGAAGGACCCAGCCTTTTTCAAGATGAGAGGAAAGGCATGTCCATGCCCCATACAGCAAGTCACGTGTCATCAGTGCCAGGATAATGGTATGTGTAAGGGATAACTTGGCCCCATTGACAGAGGTGGTATGATCTTCCCCACAAGCTTGTAGGGAGAATTGGAAGGATACTACAGGTAGCATGAAGGAAGCCGAGCCCTGCCATTATCTGCCTAGTGGGTCATTGAAGGGCTTTATGGTTCATTCAGGACATAAGTGCAGGTGAGCTTTGTCCTGGATGACCCTGCAGAGACAGGGCTGGTAGGACTGCAGTCTCCTTTCAACCCACTTGGGGCACGGCCCTTTGAACCCGATGTTGTATGTGACCTACATAATACAGGGCATCAACGTGATGGTTCCTTGGTGGTCCCTGGGCCTGTATCCTTGAGTTGCTATCACATTCTCACCCCATGTCTTCCAGGGACAGAGGAGGGGTTGCCCTGATACATTCCATCCTTCTGGGAAGGCTGTGGCTGGTGGAGGTCATGTGCACCAGGGACTGGGCTGCTGGAACTAGCGGGGCCTGGGCATTCAGAGTTTGAATAGAAGAAGCAAGAGAGGAGGAGGAGGTGCTAGAGCAGAAGGGGAAGTAAATGGAGCTGGAGGAGAATAGGAGGAGCAAGAGGAAGAAGAGGAGGAGGAGGGAGCTTGCTCGGGGGAAGTGGAGGAGAACAAAGAGGAGGCAGGGGAGAAAGAGAGGAGGGATGCTAGGTTCCAATCCTATGACTGTCCCCACATACATGTCTGCCCAACTCCATGACATGTTAGCTGCTAGCTATCATCACAGCCCCTATACGTCTTCACTCAGACCTGTGTGGCCATGATGTAAGTGTCAATCCTGTGACATTATGGAGGTTTTTGCAGCAAAACATGTGGAGGTTTTGTCCCCTTCATACTGCTGTGATCATGGTCTGCTGGGTATCAGGCTGGGGATGTGAGGATCTGGGTGAGACAGCCTGGCCTTTCCAGGGCAAAGGCTCTCCTCTCTCTTACTACTGTTTCCACACCCACTGGGGAAGCACCTCTTTTCAGTCTCTGAAGCAGGAAACTCTCGGGCCCCCTGGAGAGTCTCCCACATGTTGGAACCTGACATTGGTTATGCTTGTCGGAGAAAGGATGGCTCAAGGACTTCTGCTGTGTGAGCATCGCCTCAGGGGCCACAGCCTAGGCCATTTCAGGGTACAGCAGTCCCTTCCTCTACACAGGCCATCATCAGGCATGTCTTGCTGAGGATGTAGTGTTTGGGGCAGAGGTGGGCATAGGGTCACTCACCTGTCCTTGTCTCCTAACAGTTCTTGTTATTTACCAGATCCAGGTTTTGTGCTGGTCTGGCCCAAATTTAAGGCAGGGGATGGTTTTGGTTGCGGAATATTCACAGGCTTGGAGAGCAAAGCCCTCATGTATGGACCTTTGTGTCGTTTGATCTTGGGGAGAGGCTATGCATGCTCTGTGTTCCAGGGAGTACAAACCCTGGGCTTTACCCCTCAGTGCAGGTTGCAACTCGTGCGGAATATTCACAGGCTTGGGGAGCAAAGCCCTCGTGTGGACCTTTGTGTCGTTTGATCTTGGGGAGAGGCTATGCATGCTCTGTGTGCCAGGGAGTACAAACCCTGGGCTTTATCCCTCATTGCAGGTTGCAACTCGTGTCCTGAGGTGTCTGTAGAGCTTTCCAGGGAGGAAAACAGGAAGTTCCAAATTGCCGGCAGGCCTATATGTGGGCCCTAACAACATCTTCTACCATACCGCTGAGACTGTGGGCTCCAGATTCCTGTCCCGGGAGAGAGGACGCCCTAGGCAAGTTAGGAGCATTCTGGTCTCTATATCTCTAGCCCACGAGTGTCTGTTCCAGACCTCGCGATGTGAATGGGTTGTGCCCTGTGTACAGGAGGATCCCTGTCTGTGTCGGCTCCTCTCTCTCCCTGTGGTTCTCAGATGTGTCCTTGTCTTCGGCTGGCTCTACCTAAGGGCTTCAGTGGACGCAGCTCTCCCTGTGTCTGTCCATGTTGTCTTCTTCCCTGCACACCTGTGCATTCTGCCAGCCACTGCTCTTTTGGCCTGACCTGACTTTAGTGTAAGGAAATTGTGGATCTGACAGCTCCAAAATTGGACCCTTTCCTCCATTAGGGGATCAAATTGCTGTCCCCCATAATGGGGATGGGCTTTTCTGATTTCACTATTTATTTTGGGAGCCTGAAATCTGTCACTGTCTGAATCTTGAACACGGGAACAACCTGGCATATACATTTGGACAATGGGGACATGGACATCAGCTGGCTGCTGGTGGTGGGGGCATTAATTCATGCATCTTGCTTTCCTCCTGTATTCCACATGTTTGTCAAAATGGGGCCCAAAGATCTCTTTGTTGCACACAGCATACACTTTCCTAAATTTTGAGAACAATCTGCTGATTTCTTCCCACTGACTCCATTGCCATTTGCTGTATTAGTGGTAGGGACAGAAGTACATCTTCCATTGTCTTCCTTAATACCCATGTGCTTCATGGGTGTTTCACATCCTAATTCCTCATTCCTCCCTCCTTTGGTTTCTGATTCAAGTCTTTGTTAATATTTTTTTAATTTTATTATTTTGTTTTATTTACATTTGAAAGAGAGAAAAAGACACTTTGACCAAGGGAGGGTCAGAATGAGAGGGAGACACAGAATAGGAGGACAGACTCCAGGCTTTGCTATAGGTATCGGCACAGAGCCCGAAGCAGGGCTCAAAGCCACGGACTGCAAGATCATGACCTGAGCTGAGGTAGGACGTTTATCCAACTGAGCCACCCATGCATGCCGGTTCTGATTGATGTCTTAAGGAATCATTCTGGCACCATTGACACCTTCGGAATGACCTCTTCTTGGTAAACAAGGAATCATGCATATCTGAGTTAGTCAAGGGAAACCAGGGATGTGTAGCTTTCCCACATAGCTAAGAGACCCTTCCTGTCCCCATCACAGTTACATGTTACATCCAACATTCTTTGTTTGCAGGGAGAGCACCTGCCTAATCAGAATCCTACAGCCTGGTGAAACATTTCCTATGCAATGCCAAGCCCGTTGATCTCCAACAGTCATTGTCCCAGCATGCTATGTCTTCACACCCAGCACCCCACTCCTCCCCACTGCCCCTTCCCTGGGAACCAATACTCGACTCTGCTTGGCTGCGTGCCTTTGAATCATTTGGGCTCTTCAACAATCCATCAAGCACAGGTCATATCCATGGTGCTTCTGTCGAGTTGACTTCTTTCACAAAGACCAGTGCTGTTCTGCACTAATGCTTAATGAACCTTCTTAAGGGTTAGCCCCTCTAACTCTTACATGAACACCGTAGCCTCAGGGACACCATGGTTCCCACATAGGTACTAGTTGGAGAGGTGCACAAGGAACCTACTCGCGTGTATTGGTTACAACAAGCATACCTCAGTTGAAGAATGATTTGGATTCAGCTGGCTGAACCCAGTCACATAACCATATGGCTAGTAACATGCTTTAGCCTTTCAAATTACACAGGTGGTTCGGACTTATGGAAGAAGCTACCTGCTTACAAGTATCCAGCCCTCCTGATGATGGAGATTCCTTTTTGTGCCAAGAGGAGACTGAGTCAGCGTCTTTCATTTCAGCTTGAGGATCTCTCCTTTGCCTACGGTCTGAGATCGTGTTCCCGCCCATTCTCTCCCATCAGGTGAGCTTTCCCTCCATCATTGTGATGGAATATAACCTTTCTGCTATCATAGTTTCCTTTCAAATTACTGGCCGGTCAACTTTCTGCCTCCTGGAATACGAAGGTGATGTTGCCTCTACTGGTCGCTGTGGTTCAGTTCTGTGTCCTGAATCCATTGTGTCATGCCAGCGGCCATGGGCCGACAAAGGTGAGCACATTTCCTGGCCAACTGCCTGAATATGGTTGATTCTGCTGGAAAGCATTGAGCTTTATGGCTGTACAGATTCATGATTTTCCTGGATTATGCCAAACTTGATTACCTGATTCCTTCCTACACTTCCGGCTGCGCCTTCCCCTCAGGTCTGTTTCTGGCAGTCCTGTTTCCTGTATGGTGGTGGGAAGTACCATGCTTCCCACAGACCAGGAGGATCTGGTCACTTATTTTGTTCCCATCTCTGCCTCTCTTCCTCAATGTGAAGGAACTCGATAGGAATGTCATCGGCTTCAGGGAGTCTTTTGGGCCTGCCCTTGAAATCCAGACATGAAGTGTTGCCTTTCATGCTATGTACTATGCCTTGTACAGCACTCCTCTGTTTTGATATTGCACACCTGTTATTCCCCATCCATTACTGTCAGCCCACCTCTCTCTGTCTCCTCTGCACTCTCTGTCATTCCTCTCAACATCTTGAACACTCCACCTCCCCTTGTCTTCCCCTTGGCCCTCCCTCCCACTTTCCTTCCCTCTCTCCTTGTCTTCCTCTTCTCCTCTCCATCACTGTCTCCCTCTTTCCCCATGGTCTTTTTTGAAATCTGGGCCCATTACACATTTCCTCCCTCGGTCTCTTCCTCTATTCCCACTCTGTCTCTCTCTCTCTCTCCCTCCAAACTCACCATGGCCCTCCCTCTCTCCTCATTGGTCTTCCCATCCACCCCTCCTCCCATCCTCTGTGTTTGGAAGGTTTTATCATGGAGACGGAGGTTGTGTCGGTAAATTCGTGGGGATGAGAGTTGGTAGAAGTTACGTATTCAAGAAATCAGGAGGGAGCAGGTCTCCTGGGCTGAGATTTCACCATTCTCCCCCATGGTACCTGGGCATTTGGAGGAACACAGGTCTCCAATGGATTTTGGCAAGGTCCTGCTATTCTTTGGCAGAACTCCTACCTCTGGAATGAAATAATTGTAATTGAGAATATCCGTAGCCTGCCTGGTAAGAGGCTACTGTGTGTTTGGGTGGTGGATGGTGCAGGGTTTAACCAGAACAATTCTTCATGGGATGGCACAGAACTCAAACACCTACACCCACTTGGATGTATTCAGGATTCACCCCAAACCTCACATGAACAACAATATCACACAAAGAAAAATCATACACAAGCACCTCATGTTTATCTACCACATATCTTTTGTCCTGAAGTCTTGGAGCCTCACTCCGGGTCTGATGAGGAAGGGATAGGCTTTCACTTACAGCCTCTCCCTTCATAACTGGGTCATTTCAGCGAAGCCACGGCTTTCAGCTCGGACCTCTCCTTTCGTAGCTGCCAGAGCTCGGGTCTGGGACCAGGGCCAATGTGGAACTCTTCGTGTATCGGAAACAGTGGGGAGGCCCGGCCACCCTGGGCTGCCTTCGTCCTGGAAGGGGACAGTCAAGATACCGGGGCTCGCCCAGACACTGGGCCTCAGGAGATGGTGGAGGTGTCCCAGATGGAAGTTTTGCAGGCCACACTGAACAACCTGTGGGGCCACGCAAGGCCCTACCTCAGACAGAGATGTCTGGCCCCAGGGAGAATTTTGTGCTGCCAGTGGAGGACGTAGTGGCAGCAGACGACCTGTTGGGCCTGGTCATCGATGAGACTGAGGACATGGCCCCGCAAGTAGACATGCATGGCAATGAGGTAGATGACAAGCGGAAGCATGAATGGTAGGACGTGGTGCAAGAGAAAGACAATGAGGAAGAGCAGGGTCTACGGGACAGGGTGGAGGAGGAACAGGAGGTTCAGGAGCATCAGAGCAGAAGTAGGGGGAGGACGTTGATAAGGAGGGAGTGGGCAGGAGGATCAGGAGCAATAGTTTAGTAGGGGGAGGTGGAGCAGGAGGAGAAGAAGGAGCTGGAAAATTAGGAAGAAGAGCGTGGGGAGGAGGAGGAGATGGCCTGAGAGAATGAGGAGGAGCAGGAGCACCAGGATGTACAGGTGGAGGTGATGGCTTTGCAGCAGTAGAGGTGGTGGCAAGGGAGGAAGAAGAGGAGGAGAGGAAGTGCATGAGGGAGGAGGAGCAGAAGAAAAGAATGAGGAGGGTTAGGAAGAGGAGAAATAAAAGGAGGAAGGGGAAGAGGAAGAGAAGGAAGAGGAGGAGGAGGAGAGGAATAAGAAGCGGAAGGAACAGTCGGCGACAGAGGAGCAGGAAGGGGAGGAAATGGAGCCTTTGGGGAGGAACAGGAATAGAAAAGCGGGAGGAGGAGGAGGAATTCTAGCAGGTGGAGAAGAGGTAGAAGAAGGGGCAGGAGGGGGTGAACCAAGAGGAGCGGGAGGGGAGGAACAGGAGCATGAGGAAGAGGACCATGAGGAACAGAGGCAGAAAGGGCAGGAGGCCCGGTGTGTGGAAGGATCACAGGAGCATGTGACGCAGGAGGATGAGGTCGAGTTAGTGTCATTGCTCTGGGCTGCCCTGACCCCGCTGGAGGCTCTAGAGGCCCTTCAGATAGAGCTTCAGCCACTGAATACACAAGCACCCCCGCCCTCTACTCCCTGTCCTTCCCCTCCCAAACACTCACCCAGTAGCCAGGACCACTAAATGACACCAGGTTTGCATGTGCCTGTCCTCAGGATGGGGGGGTGATCTGCACTCTAGGCCTTGTGAGCTTGGGCTCACACTCCAAATATCCCAGCGGTGACAGTATTATCTGGAACAGAGAAGTGCCCTTATCCAGGGCATCCCTGGCCTCTGGACCATGTCTGTATCCTTCATCCTAGTGCTGGAAGGATCTCATGGGGGATTGGCTAGTCAACAGGAAGGTAAGTGAAATGATATTTCGAGGAGCACAAGGCCTAGAGTGCAGATCACCCCCTCTCCTGAGGACAGGCACATGCAAACCTGGTGTCATCTAGTGGTCCGGGCTCCTGGGTGAGTGTTTGGGAGGGGAGGGACAGGGAGTAGAGGGCGGGGGTGCATTATGTCACACGTGGAACTGAAACACGACTGGGGTTGGGGGAGTGGGGCTCCAGGTCAGATGGAGGACTAGCACCAGGACATGTCCACACAGAACAGCCTGGGGTGCCCTGTTCTGGGTCCCCCTCAGCTCTCTGGTGCAGCAACGGGGGTGAGAATGCCCACCTGGTCAGCCCAAGCCACAGTGTGTGCTCTGTGTACACAGGTGTACTGTCTAGTCATCAGCACACAGGAATGAGCCTGGGATATGGTGAGCTGGCATATACAGCCATCTGTGTGTGCCTCACAGGCATGCAAAAACCTGGGACACCTTAGGCCTTGAGTAGCCTACGCAGAGGCCGGGGACCCTGGGGGAGCACAGGTGACAGTAGTGCCGGGCTGCTGTCCTAAAGTGGTCTATGGTTCTAGCTCCTTCACGCCCAACACTCGAAGTCTTCTTGACATCCAATAGTTGGTGAACCACCCTGAGATGTCGGCCATGATTAGTAACCAAGATGAAGGGATGCTTTGCTACATAACCAATTTGAAGGTCTGGTCAGGGAGACGGAGGCACCATGCGTGCATGCCATGGTGGGAGGGCTATGATTGGAGATGAGATGCGTTCCTGAAATCAGCAGGGGTGAGGTCTGCCTCAGGATGGGTGAGGTCTCCCAGGTCCAGATTTCACATTTCTGACCCACTAACCCATGGCAGGTGGAGGAACACAAGTTTCCCAGGGATTGCTGGAAGATCCTGCTGTTCTTTCACAAGAACACCTACTTCCAGAATGAAGTTATTGCTAAGGAGTATAACCTTCCTCTTGCTGGTCAGTGGCCACTGCATTTGTGGGCGGCAGCTGGGGGAGGGATGACCTTGAATCCTTCTCCAACACCTTTTCGCATACACATCTTTCTCTAGGATACAGGGCTTCTCATTCCAGTCTCATCCAGAGGTACCCAAATTACCATCCAGAAGCTTACAGACGCAGGCATGGCAACAGCAGCCTCATTAACTTCTTCAACTGGTTGAGTGACCACCGCTTTGCCGGCTCTTGCAGGATTGCTGAGGTAGGATTCTATGACAAGGAAGGGAGATTATTTTGGTACGTTCCCCAGTTTCTTGGGCTATGCTGGGATATGCTTAGATCATGTGAGCCCTGGTCTGTTTCCCCTGCCAGATAATGATGGAAGATCTTTGGCCCAATCCCCTGCAGTATATCAGTAGGAAATAGACACCAGAATAGGGTACTTAGAGGGAGACAGTAGAGGAGCCCAGGAGGTGGGTGCATCTCCCATTGGGGTCCATGGAACAATTGCTTTCCTCATGGAGAAACTGAGGCTGGGAGTACCTCAGGTACAGTGCCAAAATTTCAAACGGGCATCAGCTTGAGTCAGGAACTGTGAAGATGTGAAGTGTCAAAGAGGTTTTGCCTCTTTGTGGAGGCTAATGTTGGGTAGTCTGGCAAGGCTGTATGCATGAGCAAACAATCACATCCATAGTTGGCTGCTACACCTGTAGGAAGTGTCTTTCTGTGACCATGAACCCCACCCTCAAATCTCTTACCACTGTCCTACATTTTGAGGGCCTTTTGTGCCTGTCACTCTTGTCATGGCTTACCACACCATCACATCACATTCCTAATTTGAAACACTCAGGAAACCTTAAATATGACAGGGAAGACACTCAACTGTCGTGTTTGTGTGTCTGTGTGTGTGTGTGTTGTGCGTGTGTGTGTGTGTGTGTGTGTGTGTGTGTGTGTGTCTATGTCCCATGGAGCTGCCAGATCTCGAGAACACTATGAAGGATCAGCATGCTTCAGCAACACCAGTGGAAAACCTTCAGATGTGCACCAGTGGTCACCAGGTTCTACTCTACAGGAAATAAGAACAAGTTTGGTGATGAAATGTGGGGCAGAGTGAGGCTCACATCCAGGTGAAATACTATTGAATGGTAGATAAACACCTTGAAGCACTTTTGTGTGCTTTATGCTTGTGTAATATTTTTTGTGTAACCGTTTGGGGTGAGTCCCAGATTACATCCAGCTGTCTGTAGGTGTTTGAATTCTGTGCCTGCAAACTGGAATTACATGGAACGGATGGACCTATGACCTTGTACATAGGGATGGTTCACAATTTGTGTCAGCTTGTGAGGATGCTAAGATCTAACCTAACTGGAGGGGGTGTGGGGCAGAGATTCTCACCTCTCTCACTACTATCTCCACACCCACTGGGGAAGCACCTCTTCTCAGCCACTGGAGTGGGAAACCCTTGGGCCCCCTGGAGAGGCTCCCACATGCTGGCACCTGACATTGGTTGTACTCCTCAAAAGAAACAATGGCCTACGTACTTCTGGACTTCTGCTGTGGGAGCATCGCCTGAGGGGGCCTCACCCTGGGCCATTTCAGGGGATTTTTAAACTTCCTCTATGCAGGCTATCATTTGCTATGTGTTTTCGAGGATGTAGAGTTTAGAATAAAGGTGGGCCCAGAGACCCTCACCTCTGCTTGTCTCCTGACAGTACCGGCTAAGGTAAGAGTTCCTGATTTTATGCTGGCCTGTCCCAAAGAAAGGCATTGAAGGGGTTTTGGTGTGGAAAGTTCTCAGGCTCTGGGAGCAAAACGCTTATGCTTGGACCTTTGTGTCAAGTGATCTTGGACAGAGGCCTGGCATGCTCTTGGTGCCAGGGATTACAACCCCTGGGCTTTCTTCCTGCAGCGCAGGTCACAGTCCCAAGAGTCCTGAGGAGTCTGTAGGGCTTTCCAGTGAGACTTACATGAACTTCCAATCTGCATGTGGGACTGTATGTGCTCCCTAATGGCATCATTTACCACATGGCCGAATCTGTGGGCTCCAGAGTCCTGTCCCTTGATAGGATGCCTTCAGCAATTCAGGAGCATTCTGGCTTCTATCTCTTTGGCCAACATGTCTGTCCCTGGACTCTTGGGGTCAATATCTTGTGCCCTGTGTACAGGAGGATCCCTCTGTGTGTGTGTTCCTCCCCTTCCCTGAACGTGCCCTGAGGTGTCCCTGTCTTCTCTTGGCTCCTTCTATGCTGACATGTCAGTGACGGTACAGCCCGGATGGTCTTCAGTGGGCACAGGTGTCCCTGCGTCGGTTCCATTGCCTCCATCCTGCACACCTGTGCATTCTTTCAACAGCTGCTCTTTTTCCTGACCTGAATTTGTGTAATATCGTTGTCTGAGACTGCCTGTGTCAGAATTGGAACTTTCTTCCATTTGTGGATCAAATACCTGGCCCCACATAATGGGGATGGGGTTTGGTGATTTCCCTATGTGTTTTGTGAGTCTGAAGTCCATCACTACATGAATCATGAGCAAGAGAACAACCAGACATAAACAGTGAGTCACTGGGGACTTGGACCTCACCTGGCAGGTGGGAGGCATTAAGTCATGCATCTTTCATCACTCCTTGTGCATTGCACTTGTTTGTATCCATGGGGCTGATAGGTCAGTGTCTGCACACAGCATAAGTTTTTGTAAATTTAAAAATCCATTATGCCAAAGATATTTCCCTTTTGTTAGTCAGCATTTTCATCCAGGACAGAATAGTTTCTGTGTGCCTCATATGTGTTTTGATTCCTAACTTTTCTATTACTTCCTACATTGGTATCTGAATCATGTTTTCGAGAAACGTGCTGACACCTTTGACACATTTATATTGCGCTCCACTTTTGTTATCCTAGCTGGGCATAACTGCAGTAAACAATGTAAATTCTGGGATGTGCCTTTATATGTAATGGCAAAGAGACCACAAAAGCAACTGTTATACTTGTGCTCGAGAAAGGCCACAGGGACCAACAGTTTCATTTTCCTGTGGATGGGATACAGACCCTGCAGGACTGAGTTTCATGATGGCATTAGATCAGTCAAGGTTTCCTGGGGAAATGAGTCCTGCAAGATCTTGTCATTGCTCTTTCACACACTACAGAGGGTAGAAAGAAAGGTCGTTCGCTCTTCCTTCATAGGGACAGACAAGGAATACTCATTCTGTCTTTCAGGATTCGGGGAAGAACTCAACTAACCGATGGAATCTGGGCTGACCTGTTTGCACTGCCTTCAAGCCCCTGCTGAGCAGAGCCACAACCATTCTATCGTGCACCTCCCAACGGCAGAATTTTGGTGGTCCTGTTTGAAGAAGAGCCTACTTAAACTGTGACCATCCACATGGAGTGGAGTTTGTGAATTAGTACAATTGGCCATTCCATTCATTTTGACATCCTATCAAACTGATAAAGAGAGTGACTTCCACCACAGAAACCGGGCGGAAAGACAGAGAATTTATTTTTACCCCCACGTGTACATGGATGCAACAGGAGTCCACGAAGCAAAGGGTTTCTCAAATGAATTTAAGAGGAGGAATCATATAGTTGCTGGATTTCAGTCATCATATTTCTGGTGGATTACCCTTGACAAGAACGTAGGCTGGACTAAAAAGTACTACTAAAATCAGCAATGGTTTGTCAGTTTCACTGGGGCTGTACATCAAGTAGTAGCCATTTATTTCTGTCTTTCCACTAGAACGGCATGGGGATTGGAAGAACAGGATAGCCTTAGATATGTTGGCAGAGAAAGAGGGAGTCTTACGTGTTCTGTCAGGAAACCAGTTTTGCAACTTTCACCCCAACAAGACTGCCCCACTTGGCATCATCAGCAAAGCTTTAAAGAGACTACCAACTGTAGCCAATGAACTAGCATAAAATTCACGGATCAGTGACCCACATAGTGATGTTAATATAATCCAAACTTCACCCATACAGAAACATCCAGAATAATGTCTCAGCACATAATTGGGCACGGTGGCCCACCCAAGTCAGCACATAAAATTAACCATCACGATTATATTCCTCAGATAAATCTATGTTTTCCACAAATGAACATATCTGTCCATTTACATATTGAATAACATTCCAATCTGTGAGTACCCACGGTTTGTTTATCTCTTCTGTTGTGGACGGAGACCTGGATTAATTCTGATTTGTGGCTATCTGGAGTGATGCCTCTCAGGCACATATGTGTAAGTATTTGCATGAAGAAATCTTTCATTTCTGTTGGGTAAATATTTATGAGTGGGGATTGCTTGGTCATAGGATAAGTGTACAGTTAACAATGCAATAACTGTCAAGTTTTGCTTTCCATTTTTTTTCTTATCGCACTGGGTTTATATTTTAAATTTCCACAAGTAATCTAGGAAAGTGGTAGCTCATATCTATTCTCAACGAATTCTTGGTACTTCAGGGGCATTCTCATTCTAGTGGTGTCTAAAAGTGTCTCACTGTGGTTTTTAATTGCATTTCCCTGATAGCTAATGATGGTAAACCTATTTTTATGTGTTGAACAGCATTTGCATATCTTCTTTTCTAATGTGTTCTGTTTTTAATTCCAAAACTGATGTATATTTTTAATACGTTAATAACTCTCATCAAGTTGTCAGTGTTCTTTACGTGTTGTGAATAGATGCTGTTTTACAAAGGTGTACATATTCCAAACATTTTCTCCCACTCCGTGGCTTGACTTTTTATATTTTCTGGCAGTTTTCCTTAGAAGAGCATAACTTTTCAATTTGGATGTCATTCTATTTTCCTGTATTTATCTGTACAGTTTGGGTTGAGTGCTACCTTTCCCTACCATTGGTCAGAAGATGTTTTCCTTTAGAAGCCTTTAATTTTTCCTTTGGCATTGAAGTCTGTGAGTTTATTGATTGTATATTTCATGAGGAGGGACTGATATTTATGTATTTTCCATTTGGGTAGCCTATTGCCCTAACACTATTTTTTATAAAGCTCTACATTCCCCCAGTAAATTGCCTTGTCACCTTTGATGAATATCAATTGGCAAATATAAATGGAACATTGACTGGTGTCTCTGTTCTTTCCCCTGGATCCATATGTGCACTCGCACATCAACACAACCTTATGGTGTTCCTGCAAATTTCATTGTGAGTCCTGAATTAAGGCAATATCTACAACTTTGAACCAATTCACAAAATTGTCTTGGTATAAGCTTCATTTTAGCTCTAGTTGTCAATGCATTAAGTTGTAGTTTGATGATTTTAAAAGTAAGTCAGTAGAAATACATATGAATAGGCAGAATCATAGCACCTTGTCTCAGGGACCTGAATAATTCTCCCTTTAAATTTACTTTCTTACACACAGTGACTCTGTGAGGGGCTGCTTGTTGGTGTTGTCCAATAAGCAACTGATTTCTGCACAAGTCATGACCTTACAGTTCATGAGATTGAGCTCCACTTCGGGCTGTGCTGACAGCTCAGAGCCAAGAGCCTCCTTTGGATTCTGTGTCTTCTGTCTAAGCTCCACCCCCACTCAGGTTCAGTCTCTCCCTCAAAAATGAATAAACATTAAGAAAGAAAACATCCTGAATCTTTCCATAGTCTCCGTGCATGTGCTCTCTGTGTGATGGCAGACATCCAAATGCCTCCAAAATTAGAAAGAAATACTTCCATACTACAGGAAAGAAGTGAAGTCAGTGTCTTCAAGTATAAAACTAGAAATCTGCTTCAATTTTCTATGAAAACATTTTCAATAGAAAATTAATCATCAATTATCTCTCCATTTCAGTTTACTTCACATATGTAGAAGAACAAACTCTCAATATTCAAAAACAGTATCAATAATGATCTGAGGGGGTTGTAAATTTATTATATGGCACAGGAAAGTTAATACTTTCTCAGCCGTCCCATCCCTTTCTTCCCAGGCACCTGGTATCGACAAAGTAGCAAAATGCATGCCGATTCTTTGGACACCATGTTGTTGTGGTTCCTCCTAATCATATAATACCTCCTAACAACACAAATAGCCTGTGTGTGCTTCTGTGTTCCATTCTCGGTGACAGAGGACAATGAAGTTCAGTTTTCAGCACTTAACTTGCCAGGCTGTCTCAGCTGATGGACACATTTGTCTCCATTATCTTCCTTGTAGATATCTTATGTGGGGTATCACAGCCACCTCCAAGGCAAAGTAATGGTCATTATTTTTGTGTTACAGTCTTAAAACCTACAGACATTGAGACATGACTCATTCCTGATTATTACAAAACATAGAATTGTTGAATAAATACATGTTTTGGCCAATGAAGGAAAGCCACATATGTATTAAATGTTTGCACCTTGAAGTTAAAGGTGGGCCATGGTTTCATTAACTATTTACTGTTGTTGAAGGACAAAATCAGCAACAAATGAACTTAGCGGATGGAACGGGAACTGGATGCAATTTTCTGTGGGATTCCAGAGTCCTAGCTCTAATTCTCTCTCCTCAAATTCTAATCAAAAATATGATCTGCCCTAATGCAAGACAAACTTAAAGCCAGAGACCATTAACAGTATTGATAAGATGTTGAGCCAATTCAACTCCTTATAACACAAGGTGACATACCACAATGCTGTTTTTTAAAATCATAAGGCAGTTTATGGGGCAGCACATTATTGACTTGTGCTAAAGCTGGAAATGTGTGGATTCTGATTTTAAACAAGTTAGTGTCTTAGGACTATTTGCAATCTTTTATGGGTCTATTAGAAGCCACTGGTGTACAGGCCATCACCCTCTAGCTTTACTTGTAGTATTTCTGGCAATTTCAAAAATCTCAAAGAGCTGGTTGGAAAATGAAATTGTTCAGTCAACTATCGCCCAGGTGGTAATAACTTTAGTTCAGGTGAGTACTCTGTGATCAGGCCAGGGTTTTGTTTACAAAGGATAGCTTAACTGCCATCAGTACTCGTGTAATAAAAAGGCTCTGCATCCATGCTCCATTTTCAAACAAAGCTGTCAACTATAAATGGGTAAGAGTGTCCTTATCAACAAGAAACCACCTCAATGGAAATGACATTTTCAAAAGAACAATGAATTCAGCTGTCCATTGGTATTAGAAAACAGCATGGGATTATAATGAGAAGCACCAAGGTTCTTCCCAATTTCCACACCGGTCATCTGCTCCTCACAGATCATTTCTTTTCAACATGTCTGTCTTTCCTTTGTGGCTGTTACTTCCAATACACAAAATAATATGCTTATGTCTCCATATCTTTATTTTCTTTCACCCACTGTACTCCTTAATATGAAAAACTAGGATTTATATTTCACTAATTTCTTTCTTCAACCTTTCATGTTTTGAGATATGCAAAATTTCTCAGGTCTTATACTGATTGCTTTGGCAAATTGGAATACCTTATCTAAAATTCTCTATATTTTGCTATCAATGTTAAAGAGTCATTTAGATGCTCACCATAGAAAATATTTATGTGTGCATAATTTTCTGCATGTCTTCCCAATTTGGATCTCCTATTTCTGCCATTTTCTCTATTCTTACATTAATCATACTTAGAGTTTTCTTTGCTAAACTTGATCACATCATCATTTTTTTACCAAAGGCCACTCAAAGTGGTTCCAACACAACGTGGGTTTAGTGCAGCAATATGTAAATATCATAAATTTTCGACTCATTCATACATCCGTGAACAGAGCTGAATCCAACACCTGAGTCCCTTTTCTAATATCAAATCAAAAAAATTATGAATTCTGTGATCTAGTTCTTCTTTATGCCTGATGCCCTACTGCCCTTGTTGGTCTTGTTACTGGGTACTGTTCATAGGGATGCCCATTTCTACTCCAGTAACTCCATCTGAGGTGAATTTGTACCTGAGATGTAGGCTATGGCAGTGAAGGATGATAGTCATGACTGCAGCTGGTCTCCCTTAGAGATAAAAGTGAGGACATTTAATTGCTGTGTATATGTGATAGTGCCGTTGGTGTTGTTAATAATCTTTGAGCACATGTTGAAATGCATGCCCTTTCATATACCCATTGATTCCACAAATACTGGTTGAGTTCTACCCACAATAATCATAGGATTAGGCATTGAAACTACGTAACTGATTAAAAGCAGGCTAGGAAATCAATTCCACCACTCTTCAGTGTTACAAAGGGACAGATACTTGTCAACTAAAATATGACAAGATAATTGCAGATGACGATAAGTATATGAGGAAATAAACAGAAGTATATTATAAACAGGGGTTATTATTTTCTTTAACTGATAAGATGGAGAATATGTCAGACATTGCAAGATATACCTTTCAGTCTCCCCATTACACGTGATTAATGTTATTATTTTAGGATGATACGAAATAAATGGGTATAGCTGCGTTGCACTAACCTTTTATTTAAGAAACTTCAAGTGATCTCTCTCAAAAATAATAAAATATTTAAAACTAAGTTGGTGGGCTTGATTTAATCTGAGGGCCATAATGTGCTGAGTCATGTACAGAGAATAACACCGATGGTGGTCTGCTGAGCCTATTGCTGTATAAGATAATGTGAAGAAGCCTCTCTGTCGACGTAATGTTTGAACACGGGATGAACAGAAGAAGAGGAGCAGTGACATCTAGCACAGCAAGCATTGCTCCCTTATGCAAAAGCCCTGAGGGGACGTAAAATGAGACCCGTGTTAGCTGGAGTTGAACGAAAAACAGAGAAGATGGTAATTAAGTTTTGAGAGATAGACAGATGTCAGCTTATTTAGCTCATCTACTTGAAGATTTCCCTGAATAACTGGAAGAATCACAACCAGAGCAGATGAGCAGCCTTAGTGGGGGCGCTGCTAGGACTCAGTCAGTTATCACTCGCTTATGTCCCTCCATGGATTTCTGATTCCTTGGGTAATAATAAGACAGTCTTTCACTATGTATGTTGAATAAGTGTGTAAGACTGCACAAAACGGAGGAAAGGATGGTTTCCAGAGCAAAGTGGGGACTGCATGACCAACAGAAGGAAGGTAGTAAGAAAGACATGTGAGAAACTTTATTTGCAAATGGCAGTTCCTAGGTGATCACGTCATGTTGTTATATAAATCTGAATATCAGGGATCTGTCAAGGTACTGTCAACACAGAATTGAGATTCCAAGAGGAAAAAGAAACATGGGAAAATATTTATTTGATACATTTCCATAAACTACCACGTGTAGCTTAAGCAATCTTTTGATTAAAGAAAGAAATATGGGTCTTGAAAATGTAGAAGTCAATACTCATCTCATTAATGCCTTCTTGAGTACCTCATTTAATACTGATTTTGGGGCTTTGCCATAAATTTCTATAGATGACAAGCATGTCTTAAAAATGGGTCCCACCAGGGTCAATGTTACTAAATGGATGACATTCTCATTACCCATGTTATTATCAGATACTGCAAATTGATAATGCAAATGGAAAATGATACACATTTGATTATCATCAATTCATAGTCTCAAAAACCCTTCCTATCATTCCTTATGACTTCTATCATGAAGTGGATGGATGCCGTTCAATGGAAGAATGAAGCTAATTTTCCCCGGTCAATCTCAAAAAGAGACACCGAAAAGTGTTCAATATATTGGGGACAGTTAGAACCAGAAATTATACCCAAAAATCTAGGGTTGGGAATACACCGTGATGAATTTTAACTAGAAGACATGGAGCCACACACATATTTTCATAATCATGCATCTGTGCTAACAGGTACTTTTTTCGTGTATCATCAATTCAAAAACATATCATGCAACTATAAAAATAATTGAATATCTCCAGGAATGGAGGTTTTATAAGTATGTTGAAGGATACCACAGCAGTATCCTCATAATTTTAAAAATATTTAATACAAATAACGACTTTTTAAATTCTTGTTTCTTTGTAAGCCAAAATTTTACATGATGAAGTGTTAGTTATCAAAGAACGATATTTTGAATTATCTTTATTTGTGGTGAACACATGTAATATTTCATCATTATGTCTTCTTGTATAAGTATATGCATTTTTAGGACATTAGAATCAAATTGCCTTGTTATTTGGAAATATTGTATTACTTTCCTATATTACATTTCATGATTAAGTATATGAAATTCAAGGTTTCATTCTCTAATGTTCAGATATATTTGGCTAAAACTTCATGTTAAAAATTAATGAATTGTATTTATTTATTTATGTCTATACAACTTCTCGATTCATTAATCTCATAGTATTGGATCTTTCTGTTGGAATCACATAACTATTCCAATAAAAAGCCTTTTAGCAAGACAACCATAGAATTCAATGTGCACCATAGTCCTATGCTTTCACACATATGTGCATCAGCTGAGGCTCAGAAGACATATCCGATAAGTCTCCTCTGAGGGTGTTTCTGCCCCTTTCTGATTAGCCTATTCTCCTCCTGGAATCAGCGAGCTAGTCACAAAGATTCTTCCCATGGTCATACAACAGATGCAAGAGAACACGTTAGTGTGTTTCTACGATGGCCATCCATTCTTACCCCCTTCCCTTGTCCTCCTTCTCATCCCTTCAGTCTACTTTGTCTTTCTCTGTATCTCTCTTCTCAACAGATAGAATGCCAACATACTATTCTTCTGCAAAGCCGACAAATTTAAATAAGTAATCAAGTACCATTTTTAAAACCTTTGTCAAAGGTTTACTGAAGGAACACTTAAACATACGGCATTTTATTGACAATAGTTTGACTCCACAACTCTCACTTGAAAAATCCTTGCTTACATGACTGTTACTTCATAGCAGTGAATGAGATATCAAGTGATCTGAGTGGGGCTGCCCATCCAGGTCATGTAGCTGTGCACAACCTAACTCACCCATAAGATAGATTTGTTGTCTCTCTTTTTATTTTGTCTCTGGTGTATACTCACTCTAGTCTACTTAAATGCCAAATTTTTCTATTTCAATTTAATGTCATACTTCTAATTCTTACCCGGTATTACACAGACTTGTTATCTTCCTGGGCTCCTTCTCCAGAGCACTAATTTTATAAGACCTGCTGATTAGTCAAGCATATATAAAAACACTTTTCCAGTTCAATATTATGTCTTAAGATTCTATAAGGTATGGTACATGATTTGTTTTCAAACACTGTATTAGATAGTTTATGCACTTCAAGATATGGATGTATACATTTATATATGTATGTAATATATGTATTTAAGGCATTTATAGAGAAAGAGTTTTATAATTATATTTAGATTCATAGTTTTATAGAAAGTCATATAGAATTAGTGTCCTGTCCACAATTGGCTGGAACCCAATCTCTTTTATCTTGCCTAGGACCCCCGGCTCTACTTTCCTGCATGGGAGTACAGCCTCTGTTTTGGTATCTGGGAGCTCCTTCTCTGTCCCCTAACCTTGAAGTGCCATTTCCATCACCCTTTTTTGAAGTGCAACTTCTACCATCCTGGCTCAGAGTGAAGTTTTGTCATCCTGCCTCCAAGTGTATTGTCATTTATCCAGCCTCAGAGCCCTACTTCATCATCCTGCTAGCGAGCACAGTTTTCCATTATCCTCTTAGGGAGCATGATGTCAGTCATCCTGCGGGAGAGCATGATCCAAATTCTCATTCAGGCCAATGAGCATCATCTCTGTTATTCTGCCTGGGAGCCTAATGATTCTACTCCTGCCTGGGAGCATGATCTTGTCACCTGTCTAGGTCCACCGTCTGCATGATCCTGCAAGGCACTGCAGCTTCTTACTTCCTGAGTGGGGGGAGGTATCACTAAACCTACCTGTGATACACAGAGACAGACCTAAGAGGGGGGAGTGTGTGTGTGTGTGTGTGTGTGTGTGTGTGTGTGTGTGTGTGTGTGTGTGTGTGTGTGTGTGTTAGGGTCTGTGGAGGTAGCTTATTACCCATCTGGAGTGTGCCTGTGCTTCCTACTCTCTGGCAAATGATGTTGGCAGGCTTATATTAAAAGCCATATGTGCGTGTCCAAAAAAGTATCTTTTCATTGAACATCTTGAAAATATGCACAGGCTGCGAATGTTTGAGATGGGTGGGAGGCCTCTGAGTCACCCCAGTATTGCAGAAAAAAGTTTATTCCGAAAGTTTCACTGAGGGAATGTGCTTTGTGCTATTCTAACTGTTGTACAGTGGTCACACTTACTTCCTGCACCACATAATATTTGATGAACTTGGAAACCCATTTTTGGCTCAATTGCAGACATGTCAGCTGTGAGAACCCAAACTTCTCCTCCAGCCCAAACACCACCCATGTCAAAGGCTGTGCTTTTGAGCCAGGAGTCCACCCAATCCAGGACCCAGGAGCCTTTCTTCCTACTCTCTCCAAGGCAGCCATTACCCTGATGCTCCCACTCCACCTGGAGGTCCTCCACACTGCCCGGGCAACCCCCACCAGCAGAAGGAAGGAAACCAGAGATACACTTGATGATGGCCCTTCTCTTATTCAGTTATAATCCCCTTTCTGAATAATCCTACACTTCAGGTGCCATCAGACCCTTGTATCTCATTCATTCAGAGAGCAGAGCTCTCCCTAAAGCAGCTCCAGTGCTGTCAGGGGACTCTGGGCTGTGGCAGGATACAGCACTGGCTCGTCGGGCTGCCACTCCTGTGGCTGCTGGCCCATGTCCCCCATCTCTCCTTTCTTTGCACACTTATGATCTTCCTGCTACATCTCCAACTGCTGCTGCCTCCCCTCCTCCAAATCCTCTGTGGCACACTTCTCTCCTTCACACTCCTCCATGAACCACTTCTTCGCCGGAATGGGTTTCCTGAATGGTTGTGTGGTGCTACCCCTACATGAAGGGCTGCAGCATTCATCTATCTTAAGATTTCTGAATCCTTCAGGTTACTGAAGCTCTTTGATCAGTTTCCCCATGAACCAGTTCCGTCCCTCTACTCTTGATGGGACCTTTTTCATTCCAAACCTTCCCAAACTGTGCACCACTACAATGAGAAACTTGGAATCGGTATAGATGATCCCTTCTTCTTCTACTAGCCACTTTAAAGCCGGATTAGAGCCAATATTTACAAATGTGGACTGACTGACTGTTGGGCAATCTCCCTTTTTTGCATACTGACAGGTTTTCCCATTGAGAACAGTATACACATTATGCCTTATATCAGTGATCATATGGGAGGAATCTTTCTGAAAATGACCCTAAGCTCACAAGGATAGACACTGACTCAAATCTAGTCTAACCCAGCTTGAAAATCAATGATGTTTAAACAATTGTGGTCTAATCCCCCAGATTGTTTGGCTTTCCTGCACTCAGAAAGCACTGGTTGGCATCTGGAGTCCAGATGAAGTCACATTTCTCCAAAAATTATGGCCTCATATCTTAGAGTTAATCTTTTTAAGCCTATTCCCCCCCTCAATTATTTAGAATACCTTTGAGATTATGAGGTTTCCTGACTAATACGTTTTCCCCAAAATTGCCCTTCCTGCTCTCAGCTTGCTACTGAGAAGTCGCTGCTACACCTTGCTACATTCTGTCCACCAACTAGACATGCAATCTATTAGCTTGGACATGTACATAACTGGTTGTTTTTTCCACTCCCATTTGTGCAAGCATTACAAGAATATGCCCCTGCCGCATGCCCACAATGTCTACTCTCACAAATAAGTGGAAAGCCGTCTTTAGAGATGGAAGTGCCCAAATCACATCTGTGGTTAAAGTATGCTTTAATGTCTTTGGCAGTCCACTTGAGAGAGTCTGGGATCCCCCTCCAGTATTCTCAGGTATGCTGTGCTCCTCCAAGCATAAAAAAGAATCCACAATCTACAGTAGCCTAATATACCTAAACTTTCCTACAGATCCCTCTTTAGGGGCTGTGGTAGCGAATTATTGCAGCTATTCATTCAGAGTTGATCTTTCAGTTGCCTTAAGATATTAGATGCACTTCATAATGTCCTTCCCATTCCATAACGTGCAACTTGCTTCAAAACACACTGAGCCTTTTTGTCCCAGGAAGTTAAGCAAATCATTCATGGACCTGGAAACTTTGGCTACATCTTCCCCTGAAATCATGCATTAATTCCAGGATTTCACTAATGTAACTGGGGCCTCCGGAAAGCAACTTTAAGGATTCTCCCATTAAGGGGCAAAGAGATGTCTGTTCTCTACGTTTAGGGAAAGGCCCACATGTATGTTTCCAATTCACTATACTAAACCATTGATGATTATAAGGAATTATTTGAGGAGGGTACAGGCATTAGGGACCACAGTGTGTCAGATCAGATCTATGTGGGTTGTTGCAGTATAAGTCTTGCTCCAAACCGTACAACCCTCTGTCTTGGGAGTACTGGAGTATTGAATGAGAATATAACGAGTTCCAGCAAACAGACCTTGATAAGACCCAAAATCACTGGCTGGAGTCATTTAGTGTTCTTCTCTATTGGAATAGGAGGCTGCTACAGCAACCTATTTCACCTTGTGAAGGACATTTTTTTTGGTGGGGGATTTGAAGTCTGCTGTTTCCCTCCTTAACCTTGACTCTGAGTGTGTCTTACGTTCTGCTTCCTCTGTGAGGAAAGCTATTAGAAGTCTAATTTGGCCGCTCCATAACCCTATCTTCAAGTCCAAATTCATAACGGGATCCTGCCCATGAGGTTGACGTCCACCTGAAACTCGAAAAGGATAGACATATCTGCTTCCTTAATCTCAGTTTTCACGGTCATGACTGTTTCTAATATAGGTACCTGAAATACATCTCTTTTTATCCGTGGGGAAAGAAAAACATTTTCCTGCAGGAGCTCCAACCTCTGTGGTGTAAACCTATGGGAGGAATGGGCTGCTCCAATGTGGACCAAGAAATGGTTATATCTTCTCCGATGGGTCCCATTTTTAAATGCACCAGGATTTCCTAGTCTAGTAAAGGGGAGTGTATATAAACAGTAAAATAGTATTGATGCTTAAAAATAAGAAAGTATTGATATATCTCCCTGTATTGAGGAAGCTAGAAGTCTGATGTTCTAATTAACTGAGGGAAAGAGGCTGTTGTACATGGAATATATTGCCCACTACCAAGTTGGAGAGAGTCATAATGCAGTTAAATTTATGGGGCAACGTGGATGTCAGTGACCAGTGGCTGGGGGCATGGAAAAATGGGGAGTTCTTTTCAATGGGTACAATTTTTAGTATGTGATGGAAAAGCCATTGGTTTCTTTATTTTTCTTTTTTTTTAATTAACATTATACTTTATTGTCAGGTTCATTCCATATAACACCCAGTGCTTTTCCCCACTAGTGTCCTCCACCATGACCATCACCCCTTTACCCATTACGCCTCCCCTCTATGCCTCCAGTTTGTTTTCAGTATTCAAGATTCTCTCATGCTTTGTCTCCCTACGTCGCCCTAACTCTTTTTCCTCCTTCTCCGCCATCATGGCCCAATGTGTCCCAACCTACAAAAAAATGCCAGGTCTGACCTGCGAGGAATTGGTGATGTTGGTGGATGACAAAATCATGGGTTTGTAGCTGTTGGGCCTTGTCTTTGATGAGGTTGGGGATGTGGCAGGGAATCAGAGGGCCTGGGGATGTGGAGCATGAACAGAAGAAGTGCGAGTAGGAGGATTTGCATGAGCAGAAGGGTCAGAAAATAGAACTGGAGGAGGTTAGGAGTTTCAAGAGGAAGAAAGGAGGAGGAGAATGCTTGGGAGGGGGAAGAGGAAGAGGAAGCAGAGGAGGCAGCAGAGAAGAAGGTTGTGGTACACCAGGAGGATGAGCAGGAGCAGGACTTCCATGAAGACCAGCAGGAGTCTGAAGTGGATCACGAGTCAAAGCAGCAGCAGTTTTACAGGGAGGCAGAGGAGGAGTTGATGGAGTAGGAGGAAGAGGATCAGGAGCAGCAGGAGATACAAGGGGAACAGGAGGTTGAGGTAGAGGACGATGAGGAAGATGAGGAGAAGGAGGAGGACGAAGAGGACGTGGAGGAGGTACAAGGGAAGAGGAGTTGGAGGAAGAGGAGGAAGAGTAAAATGAGGAGGTATGAGGGGAAAAGAACGTGGAGGACAAGGACCAGGAGGAGGAGGAGGAGGAGAAGTTGGAAGAGGAGAACCACGAAAAAGAGGAGGAGGAGGAAGAAGAGGAGCAGATGGAACAGGAGAATGAGGAATAGAAGCAGAAAGGGCAAGAGGCCCTGTGGGGGGATGAAGCACAGGGGCTGCAGGTGACCTAGGAGAAAAGGAGCCTGTTCGAAAACAGAATCTGTCCTTGACTGACCCGCCTGAGGCTCTCGAGGCGTTCCTGATAGGGCCTCAGCCCTGATGGAATGATCGAGCTGGGCTCATTCCCAGCTAATCTCTGGTTATGCCAGAGGCGGCAGTGTCACCTGGAACAGACAGGAGCCCTTATCCAGGGCATCACCGGCTCAGGTCCAAGTCTATATCTGACAGGATTGTCATGGAGGAAACATGGGGGTGCTGGATTAGTGCAAGAGGAAGTGAATGGAGGTGACATTTCAAGGAAGACAAGACAGTGAGGGTTCAAATCCTTTTTCAAGACACGTGTAAATGTGATCCCATCCTAGGATCCTGGCTCCATAATAGGTGTGGGAGGGAAATGACGGGGCGGTACAAGGTGTACTTTATGTCACGCATGGCACTGAAACTCTACAGAAAGTGGCGGTGGAGTTCCAGGTCAGAATGTCAAGTTCCACCAGGGCTTCCAACACAAAATAACCATAGAAGGCATGGGTCTGAGTTCCCATCAACAAATTGCTGCAAGGTGGGGAGAAAATGGACTTGGTCTATTCCTCGAACTCAAGAAGGACCCGGAAATGGTGGAAGCTGGACATGCATGGCCTCCTGTGTGTGTCCAGTAGACATGCAGAAACGTGTGCCACCATGAGCCTTGAGCAGCCTGTGGGGAGTGCGGGACCTCCTGGAGGTGCCAGGCTGTCAGCAGTGCCAGACTGCTGTTCAAGCTGGTTCTCTGGTCCTTGCATATTCATGCCAAACAACCGAAGACTCCGTGACATCCAGAAGATTGAGAATCATCTTCAGATGTCTTCAATGTTCAGATATCAATTGACAATTGCTTCATTCTGTGTCCCATGTATGCAATTAGGGGGACACTGAGGCCTCTGTGTGTGGAACGGTGTTTGTTGAGGGGGCTTGGCAGGAGATGAGATGTATTTCTGAAATCGGAAGGGGACCGGCCTCCTGGGGCAAGATTTCACCTTCTGTTCCACTGTATGCCAGTGGCTGGAGGAACCATAGCTTCCCAGCCATGGCTGCAGATCCAGGGACTCACGGGCCAGAACTCCTACTCCTGGACTGACGCCCTTCCAAAGCAGTATGTCCTGAGGCTTTCTGGCAAGCAGTCACTGCGTGTATGGGCAGCAGCTGTGGGAGATTTGAGCTTGATCCGTTCTCTAGTCACTTGTCACATAGTCATCTCTCTGAAGAATTTAGGGTATCTCCTTCCAGTCCCATTCAGTGATACCTGAATCATGAACAGGAGACCTAAGGACACAGGCACCACAACTTCTGCTTCAACTCCGTCAGCTGGTTTCCAGATGAGAGCTTTGCCTGCTCCAGCAGGATTCCTGAGGTGGGGCTGTGCAACATGCACTGAAGTTGACCTTGCTGTGCTCTCCAGCTAATTCGGAGAGGATCTGATGCCTGACTTGTTTCCCATGGCATATTAACATAGACAATCAATGGCCCAAACCCTGCACTATTTCAAGGTGATGAGGACATAAGGGGAAGGGACTGAAAGGGAGATGGGTGAGGAACCCAGGATGTGGGCACTGAACTGTAACCTGTAGGGCCCTGGCACAGTTGCTTTGCACATGGAGAAAATGAGGATCAGATGAGCCCAAGGGGGTAACACCAGATCCGGAGGGCTTCAGCCAGACACAGGGATTCTGCAGAAGTGCAGTCAGAGAGGTTCTGTCCCCATGGGGAGGCTATATGAGGGCTGTGGGCCAAGCATCATGAATGAGCAAACAGAGACAACCATGCTGGCTGCTACACCTGTGAGAACTGTCATTCCATGACAACAAACCCACATTCAGGGCAGCGACTACTCCCTTCCATATTGGCTGGCATGTTGTGGCACCTATCCCTCTGGCCACGACATACTACACATTCCTCACTTTTCTGTTTGGAAACGCTCCAGCACCGTTTAGTATGGCTGAACAGAAGATACTCATCGGCCACGTATGTGTGTGTGTGTGTGTGTGTGTGTGTGTGTGTGTGTGTGTGTGTGTGTGTGTGAGTGTGGGAGTGTGTCCGAATGTGTGTCTGTGAGTCAATGTGTAAAAGTGTGTGTCACTCTATCCTAGGGAGCTGCCAGATATTGAGGAGAGTGGGAAGAAGCCTCACACTTTAGTCACAGCAATGGAAAATATTCAGATGTGCACCAATGGTCAAGAAGATTCTCCGGTATAGGAAATAAGCACAAGTGTGGTGGTGAACTGTGGGGCAGAGGAAAGCTCCCACATATGTAAACAAATAGTGATCTGGTGTAAACTCCAGGATGTTTCTATTAAGTGTGTACTGTCTGTGTGTGCAGTTGTGTGTGGAAGGGATTTGGGTGTATCCTTGACTACATCCAGCAGCATGTAGGAGTTTGGGTTCTGTGCCTGCAGGGTGGAATTCCATGCAATGGCTGGACCTATGACTTTGAACAAAGGGCTGGGTCATGCTTTGTGGCTGCCTATTGGATGCCAGGTTCTAACCAAATGGGTGTGCAATGAGGGAGGCTGGGGAAAGGAATTAAGAGAAAGGCCAGCTTCCTGGGTTTCATGTCACTCCTGGGAAGACGAGGAAGTTCATTAAAGTTAGAGGCCAGCAGAGTCCAGAGATGCCCAAACTCCGATTGGAGGATGACCATTACTGTCCTTCGGGTACTCTCCGTGGCAGATGTCTTCTCAAACACATTCAGTGACACACTTGAGGGAGGGAGTTCTCAGTGTCCATTCCCTGGGGCTCTACACACATATCCAAGGAGAGAGGCTCTGATAGAAGAGAACAACAACAACAAAAGTTTCAAGACCTGCCAGTCTTGAAGGAGGGCTGTATAAAGAGAGCACAAGAGGGGAAAAGAGGGAGAGTGGGTGGCTGGTTATGACAGTTGAGACTCTGGTTCAGGCAAAGCTGAAAGTGCATAAGGACAAAGTGCTATGGAAGGAGCCCACTACACCCCAACCCTTGTCTGCACACCACCCAGGACATGTATTTCCCATTCCCTCCAGGGGGCCTCCACATGATTCATCACTGACACACAGACACACAGACACACACACACTCCAGCAGAAGTCATAGTCCTGATAGCCTTTTGTGAATGCTGTTTCTGTAATAAGCCCAGAGTAAGAATGGTTTACCCATAATCCATACAGGAAGAAGGGAGAGCACAAGGGAGGGGCCTATTAAAACCAGGAACAGTCAACACACTTCCATGTGTTCTTTGGCCTCTCCTCATCTGGCAATGAGGTGTCTGAAGCTTTTATTACTCTGGGGACAGAATCTTAAGCACTATGCTCAAGAAATCCATTCAGTGAAGTTCCCATCGTCACACAACCATCAGGCACTCAATGACTCGGAATGACCCCAGGACCCGTGTCCCCTCATTTTCTGAGGGGCTTGGCACAGATGGCTTCACCACAGAGGCAGCCACAAACTTCTGTGACCTTAGCTTTCTCTACAGAGGTCTTCCTGTGACCAGACAGAGCACCTTTGACAAGCCTCCCTGGGAAGAGTTGAGCACTGGAGGTGCTCTGCCCTGAGTGTGCAGCAGTGTCCAGAGATGCCCCTACCTAGGGACTGGGCCAAAGACCCACTGTGCTAGCAGTGCAGTAGACATAATTCAGGGTTTCCCCTAGGAGGCTGCCCTCCAGCTCCCACATGGCTCTCAGGAAAGCAGGTCTGACAGTGAGGCTCCAATACTAAACTCACTACCCCCCACACCACCCCAGTGGCCGAGGCACCCCACTCCATGTCTCTCAGGGGAAGAGTCTTCCCTACAGCAGCTGTTTCCCAGAGGAGATTTTGGCAGAACAAAAACTTGGAGGATTTGTCCTCTTCACATTGCTGTGAATATGTTCTACTTGTTGTCAGGTTGGGGATCCAATTGAGATCCCTCCATGACTAGGATGAAAGATACAGACTTGGTCCAGAAGCCAGTGATGCCCTGGATAAGGGCACTTCTCTGTTTCAGATAATGTGGACGCCGCAGCAATATTTGGAGTGTGAGCCCAGAGCGCTCCCGGCTGGCTTCATTATTCACAGGCTGCAGATCAATCTGAAGGGCCTGTAGAGCCTCCAGCGAGGACAGAGCAGCACTGAGATCTGACTCCAACTCAACCTTTACCTCCTGCTTCACCTGCTCCTGTGGTCCTTCCACACACGGGCCTCCTGCCCTTTCTGCTTCTGTTCCTCATTTACCTCTTCCTTCTCTCCTGTTTCCCCTCGCTCCTCGTTGTTCATCACCTACTGTTCTTCTTCTACCTCTTCTCCACCTGCTAGAATTCCTTCTCCTGCTGCTTTTCTATTCTTATTCTTCCCACAATGGCTCCATTTCCTTCCCCTCCTGCTCCTCCTTTGGGGACTTCTCCTTCCGCTCCTCCTTCCCCTCCTCCTCCTACGCCTCCTCCTCTTCCTTCTCTTCCTCTTGCCCTTCATCCTTCTCTTCCTCTTCTTCTTTCTCCTTCTCATTCGTATCTTCTGCTCCTCTGCCCTCTCCACCTTCCCCTCCTTCTCTTCCTACCATGCCACCACCTCTACTGCTGCAAAGCCATCACCACCACTTATACATCCTGGTGCTCCTGCTCCTCCTCCATCTCTCAGGCCAACTCCAACTCCTCCCCACGCTCTTCTTCCTACTATTTTGGCTCCTGTTTCTCCTGCTCCAACTCCCCCTATTGAACTTTTCCTCCTGCTCTTCCTACTCCCCTTCTTCCTTTTCAGGCTCTTCCTGCTACTTCTGCTCTAATGCTCATTATCTTCAAGCTCCACCTCCTCCCTCTCTGGTCAGACCTCCTCTTCCTCATTGTCTTTCTTTTACATCTCGTCCTCGCCCTCCTGCTTCCTCTGGTCATCTTCCTCATTACCAGGCACATCTATGCGGGGCCACCTCCTCAGTCTCTTCGACGACCATGCCCAACATTTATTCCACCACCACTATTTCCTCCACGAGCAGCACCACATTCTCCCCGGGGTCAGAAATCTCTGTCTCAGGTAGGGCCTTGCATAGCCCCACAGGTTTTTTCGTTGTGGCCTGCAAAACTTCCATCTGGGACTCCTCCGCCCTCTCTTGAGGCCCAGTGTCTGGGTGTGCCCTAGTCTCCTGACCGTCCCCTTCCAGGATGAAGGCAGCACAGAGTGGCCCAGCCTCCCCACTGTTTCCGATGCATGACGAGCTCAACATTGGCCCTGGTGCAAGACCCGAGCTCTGGCAGCTATGAAGGGAGAGGTAAGAGGTGAAAGCAGTGGCCTAGCTCAACTGACCCAGTTATGAAGGGAGAGGCTGTAAGTGATAGCATGGCCCTTCCACACCAGACCCAGCTCTGAAGGGAGAGGCGGGAGGTGAATCTGCGGACCTCCCTCTCCAGACCTGGCTATGAAGGGAGGGGGGGGAGGTGAAAGCATGGCCATCCCTCCTCAGACCCAGCTATGAGGGGAGAGGCTGGAAGTGAAACCCACTCTTCCTAACTGAACCCAGGTCTGAAGGGAGAGGTGAAAGGTGAAAGCTCAGCCCTCCCTCACCAGATCCAGCTCTGATGGGACAGACGGGAGTTGACAGCATGGTCTTTCCTACCAGACCCATCTAGGAAGGGAGAGGCAGGAGGTGAAAGCTGTGGCCCTTCCTCACCAGACTGTGATACACAAGGAGACAGGAAATGAAGGCGTAGACTTTCCTCACCAGACCAGGCTCCAAAGGGAGAGACTGGAGGTGAAAGCACTGGCCTCCCTCACCAGATGTACCCAGTGGAACCCTGAGGCTAATCTTTTAGGAGCGGGAAGAGGAGGAGGAGCAGGAGGAGGAGGAGGAAGTGGAGGAAGAGGAAGAGAGGCAGCAGAAGGAGGAGATATAGGAGTAGAGGCGTCACTCATGGAGGCTGGAGTGGCAGGGAACATGGTCCAGCAGCCAGCGGAGCAGCATCCCAGGAGCCAGTGCAGCATTTTTTCACAGTCCAGGACCCCCTGATGGAGCTGGATCCTGGGGTGGACAGGGCCTGGGTTCAAAGGTAGAGTCAGGGCACTGGTGCATGGTGGGTGCGAGGGGTGTTGGGTACTCATAGCTACCCCCTGCATGTCTGAGCCAATAGGGGGCCTGCAGGATGCTCTCAAATATTTGTACATTGAAACACAAAGCAAGTATCACCAGGCTAGGACTAGTGGAGCCAAAGCACCCTTCACTCAGAGCAGATATGGTAAGTAAATTATTAATTATGGAATTGGGGAAACATAGAGGCCACACACCTGTCTCTGATATTCATAGCCTCTCTCATAATTCAGGTTGTTCTGTGAAGAGACAATTTCGGACATACACTCCTGTCTTTTAATGTCAGCATGGCCCCACCATTAGCTAGGTAGGAAGACGACATGTTCACATTCCAGGTGGGTTACAAGGTGTCTCCACAAACCTACCACTGTTCTACACACACACACCCACACACACACACCCACACACACACACACCCACACACACATCCTCTCTCTCTCTCTCTCTCTCTCTCTCTCTCTCTCTCTCTCTCTCTCTCTCTCTCTCTCTCTCACTCTTTCTCTCCAGGTATCTTCCTCTCTGCCTCATTCTCCTCTATGTCTTCTTCTGTGTCCCTTTATGTCTCTCTGTGTCTCTGTGATTCTGTGTTCATTCTGTTCATTCTTCCCCTTCTCTTCTGTCCCAAACTCATCCCTCCATCTCTCTTTGTATCTGCATGTTCCTCTCATTTCACACTAAGAGAGAAACTGGGTTCCTGTGGCCCATGTAGTTCCTTCTGGACTCAAAATGCTGCTCATAACCCAGAAAGTCATGTGAACACACAGAGAAACACATGCATAAGAGGGGGAGAGAGCACATCTAGACATCCCAAGCAGTGACGGCCTGCACATTATATATGGGCACTCTGATGAGTCAGTCCACTGCCCTGTAGTTTGCAGGCAGCCTCAGAGGTACTGAAAGCCAAGAGACTCCCCAGGGTCGAGTGGGTCTGATGATTGTGTAGGAGCAGAGTTGGCTGCAAGCATAGTGGTACCTGCTGTTTCAGAATATTCCATGTTCTTGTTCTTTGTTTTTTGCACAGGAAGGTTGGTATTGCTTGTGGCTCTCTTTCCTTCTGCAAGGTTCCTAATGCTCCTTATTCTGAATTGCCCTCAGTTCTCAGCTATGATTGGTTATCAGCACAAAGAATGGTGATGTGTGATAGGTGAAAGCAAGAGTGGATTGTGGGTAGTTTCGAGGCCTAGGAGCGGGATGTCCGAAGGAGAAGGCATGAATACCAAGATCCAACGTGAGTCTCTGGGAGTGTTAGCAGAAGCCTGTGGGTGCTTTCTTCTGAGACCTAATGTTTGAGCTGGCAATGGGTGTGTTTACTGTCCTGTGCCTGCGTTTGCCTGTGTCTTTGTGCTTGAGTGAGTATGTGCAATCAGTTGGACAGAGAAGGAAAGAGACTGGGGGCTTTTAATCTGGTGCTTATGGGAGAGGTTCACATGCCAAAGTCCAGAGAGTGCAGTCCCTTCATTCCTGAGATTAGCATAGACTTCCCACCTTTCAGGATGAGAGGAAAGGCAGGACATTGCCTGACACTGTTCCTCACATCCCACAGGTTCCAGGGGCAGGTTGGGGTTGGACCATCCATGGGCCATTGGGGGAGGACTGACATACCCTGCATGGCAGTGGGACGAATTGGAGCAATGCCTCAGGTAGAATGGAGTAGTTGTAGCCCTGCTCATACCTGCCTAAGTGGTCATCTTAGGGCATAGTGGTCCCATCCAAGGCATGTGTGTAGGTGAGCTTCCACCTGGATAACGCTGCAAACACAGGACTGCCTGAGCTGGGGTCTCAATGCTGACCTGTTGGGGCACGGCCCCTGGGGTGCAATAGAATTGTAGGTGAGGTTCAAAATAAAGGGCACTAGCTGATCTGATTGTCCCTTGATTGTCCAAGCACTTTGACCCACTGATTTTCTCCCAGGTTCCTACATCAGGGCCTCCTACTGATTTGTGGGAGGTTGACAGTCCCCATTTCTGTGGAGGGAGTGACATGTGTATGTCAGGTGAGACAGGATCAGGGGCACATTTCCCCCATCGCCTATCCATTCATAGCTGGGTCTGGTGTGGAAGGGATGTGTTTTCATTTACAGGCTCTCCCTTTGGAGCCGGAACTGGTGTGGATCGATGTGCTTTCACTTACAGCCTCTACCTGCATAGCCGGGTCTGGTGTGGAAAGGATGTGATTTCACTTACAGCCTTCCCTTCATAGTCAGATCTGGTGTGGAAGGGATGTGCTTTCACTTAAAGTCTCTCTCTTCAGAGCCAGGTCTGGTGTGGAAGGAATGTGCGTTCACTTCCATCCTCTCCCTTCATAGCTGGGTCTGGTATGGAAGGGATGTCCTTTCACTTACAGCCTCTCCCTTCGGAGCCGGGACTGGTGTGGAAGGGCCGTGCATTCACTTACAGCCTCTCCCTTAAAAGCACGGTCTGCTGTGGAAGGGATATGCATTAACTTACAGCGTCTCCCTTCATAGCCGGGACTGGTGTGGAAAGGATGTGCTTTCACTTACAGCCTCTCTATTTGGAATCAGACCTTGTGTGAATCGACCATACAGTCACATATAGCCTCTCCCTTCATAACCGGGTCTTTGTGGAAGGACTGTGCTTTCAATACAGCCTCTCCCTTCATAGTCAGGTCTGGTGTGGAAGGGATGTGCTTTCCCTTACAGCCTCTCCCTTCAGAGCCTTGTCTGCTGTGGAAGGGATGTCTTTTCACTTACAGCCTCTCCCTTCATAGCCGGGTCTGGTGTGGATGGATGTGCTTTCACTTACAGCCTCTCCCTTCATATCTGGGTCTGGTGTGGATGGGATGTACTTTCACTTACAGCCTCACCCTTTGGAGCTGGGTCTTGTGTTGAAGGGTCGTGCTTTCACATACAGCCTCTCCCTTCATAGCTGGGTCTGGTCTGGAAGGGATATGTGCTTTCACTTACAGCCTCTCCCTTCATTGCCGGGTCTGGTGTGGAAGGGCCATTCCTTCACTTATAGCCTCTCCCTTTGGAGTGGGTCTTGTGTGTAAGGGATGTGCGTTCAATTTCAGCGTCTTCCTTCATAGCCGTGTCTGGTGTGGAAAGGATGTGCTTTCACATACAGCCTCTCCCATTGGAGAAGGATCTGGAGTGGAAAGGCTGTATTTTCCCTTACAGCCTCTCCTTTCAGAGCCAGGTCTGGTGTAGAAGGGATGTGCTTTCACTTACAGCCTCTCCATTTGGAGCCGAGTCTGGTGTTGAAGGGTCGTTCTTTCACTTACAACCTCTCCCTTTGGAGCCGGGTCTGGTGTGGAATGGCCATGCCTTCACTTATAGCTTCTCCCTTCAGAGCTGGGTCTGGTCTGGAAGGGATATGTGCTTTCACTTACAGCCTCTCCCTTCATATCCGGGTCTGGTGTGGAAGAGATGTGCTTTCACTTACAACGTCTCCCTTCATAGCAGAGTCTGGTGTGGAAGGGATGTGCTTTCATATACAGCCCCTCCCTTCAGAGCCGGGTCTAGTATGGAAGGGATGTGCTTTCACATACAGCCTCTCCCTTCATAGCTGGGTCAGGTGTGGAAGTGACGTAAGTTCACTTACAGCTTTCCCTTCATATCAGGTTCTTTTGTGGAAGGGATGTGCTTTCATATACAGCCCCTCCCTTCATAGCATGGTCTGTTGTGGAAGGGATGTGCTTTCACTTACAGCCTCTCCCTTCGGAGCCTAGTCTGGTGTAGAAGGGATGTGTTTCACATAAAGCCTCTCCCTTCATAGCATGGTCTGGTGTGGAAGGGATGTGCTTCCATTACAGCATCTCTCTTCGGACCCGTGTCTGGTGTTGAAGGACGTGCTTTCACTACAGCCTCACCTTTCCAAGCCGGGTCTTGTGTGGATTGGATGTGCTTTCAATATCAGCATCTCCCTTCATAGCCTGGTCTGGAATGAAAGGGATGTGCTTTCACTTACAGCCTCTCCCTTTCAGAGCACATCTTATGTGTAAGGGATGTGCTTTCAATTTCAGCGTCTACCTTCATAGCCAGGTCTGGAGTGGAAGGGATGTGCTTTCACGTACAGCCTCTCCCATTGGAGAAGGATCTGGAGTGGAAGGGCTGTATTTTCAATGTCAGCCTCTCCTTTCGGAGCCGGGTCTGGTGTGGAAGGGATGTGCTTTCACTTACAGCTTCTCCCTTCATAGCAGTGTCTGGTGTGGAAGGGATATGCTTTCACTTACAACGTCTCCCTTCATAGCAGGGTCTGGTGTCGAAGGGATGTGCTTTCATATACAGCCCCTCCCTTCGGAGTCGGGTCTAGTGTGGAAGGGATGTGCTTTCGCATACAGCCTTTCCCTTCATAGCAGGGTCTGGTGTAGAAGGGATGTGCGTTCACTCACAGCCTCTCCCTTCATATCCACATCTGGTGTGGAAAGGATGTGCTTTCACTTACAGCCTCTCCCTTCATAGCCGGATCTGATATTTAAGGGATGTGCTTTCACTTACAGCCTCCCCTTTGGAGCCAGGTCTGGTGTGGAAGGGCCGTGCTTTCACTTAGAGCTTCTCCCTTCGGAGCTGGGTCCTGTCTGGACACGATTTGCTGTCACATACAACCTCTTACTTCATAGCCCGTCTGGTGTGAAAGGGCTGTGCTTTCACTTACAGCCCCTCCCTTCAAAGACAGGTCTGCTGTGGAAGAGATCTGCTTTCACTTACAGTCACTCCTTTCAGATCTAGGTCTGGTGAGGAGGGCCGTGCTTTCCCTTACAGCTTTCCCTTCAGAGTCGGGTCTGGTGTGGAAGGGTTGTCCTTTCCATACAGCCTCTCCCTTCAGAGCCGGTCTGGTGTGGATGGGCCGAGCTTTCACTTACAGCCTTTCCCTTCGGAGCAAGGTTTTTGTGGAAGGGATGTGCTTTCACTTACAGACTCGCCCTTCATAGCTGGGTCTGTATGGAAGGGCTGTGCTTTCACTTATGGCCTCTCCCCTTGAGCCGGGTTTGGTTTGGAAGGAATGTGCTCTCACTTACACACTTGCCCTTCACAGCCGGGTCTGGGGATGGAGGTCCGCAGATTCACCTCCCGCCTCTCCCTTCAGAGCCAGGTCTGGTGTGGAAGGGATGTACTGTCACTTACAGCCTCTCCTTTCATAACTGCGTCAGTTTGCTAGGCCACTGCTTTCACCTCTTACCTCTCCCTTCATAGCTGCCAGAGGTCGGGTCACAGATGGAAGTTTTGCAGGCCACAACCGAATAACCTGTGAGGCCATACAAGGCCCTACCTGAGACAGAGTTTCTGGCCCCGGAGAGAATGTGGTGCTGCTGGTAGAGGACATACTGGTGGTGGAATAAATGTTGGGCATGGTCGTTGAGGAGATTGAGGAGGTGACCCCTCATAGATGTGCCTGGTAGTGAGGAAGATGGCCAGAGGAAGCAGGAGGGTGAGGATGAGGTGTAAAAGAAACACAATGAGGAAGAGGAGGTACGAACAGAGAGGGAGGAGGAGGAGCTGGAAGATCAGGAGCATTAGATCAGAAGTAGGGGGAAGAGCTTGAAAAGGAGGAGAGGGAGAGGAGGAGCAGGAGCAAAAGTTCAGTAGGGGGAGTTGGAGCAGGAGAAGCAGGAGCCACATTAGTAGGAAGAAGAGCGTGGGGAGGAGCTGGAGTTGGGCCGAGAGATGGAGGAGGAGCATGAGCAACAGGATGTATAAATGGTGTGATGGCTTTGCAGCAGTAGAGGTGGTGGCATGGTAGGAGAAGAAGGAGGGGAAAGGGGAGAGGGCGGGGGAGCAGAAGATACAAATGAGAAGGAGGAGGAAGAGGAGGAAGAGAAGGATGAAAGGGAAGAGGAAGAGAAGGAAGAGGAGGAGGCATAGGAGGAAGAGGGGAAAGAGGAGAGGAAGGAGGAGTCCACAAAGGAGGAGCAGGAAGGGAAGGAAATGGAGTCTTTGTGGGAAAAACAAGAATAGAAAAGCAGCAGGAGAAGGAATTCTGGCAGGTGAAGAGGTAGAAGAAGAACAGTAGGTGATGAACCACGAGGAGCAAGCGGGAGGGGAGAAACAGGAGCAGAAGGAAGAGGAAAATGAGGAACAGAAGCAGAAAGGCAGGAGGCCCGATGTGTGGAAGGATCACAGGAGCAGGTGAAGCAGGAGGTAAAGGTCGAGTTAGAGTCAGGGATCCTTGCTGCCCTGGCCCTGCTGGGGGCTCTAGAGGCCCTGTGGATAGATCTGCAGCCTGTGAATAAGGAAGCCAGCCAGGAGCGCTCTGGGCTCACACTCCAAACATCACAGCGGTGACAACATTATCTGGAACATAGAAGTGCCCTCATCCAGGGCATCACCGGCGTCTGGACCAAGTCTGTATCCTTCATCCAAGTCATGGAGGGATCTCAATTGGATCCCCAACCTGACAACAAGTAGACCATATTCGCAGCAACGTGACGGAGATGAATCCTCCAACTGTTTGTTCTGCCAAAATCTCCTCTGGGAAACAGCTGCTTTAGGGAAGACTCTTCCCCTGGGGAGATATTGGGTGGGGAGCCTCGGCCACTGGGGTGGTGTGGGGGGCAATGAGGTTCGTATCGGAGTCTCACTTTTAGACCTGCTTTCCAGAGAGCCATGTTAGTGGGAGTTGGAGGGGAGATTCCTAGGGGAAACCGTGAACTGTGTCTACTGCCCTGCTAGCCCAGTGGGTCTTTGGCCCAGTCCCTAGGTAGAGGTATCTCTGGACACTGCTGCACACTCAGGGCAGAGCACCTCCAGTGCTCAACTCTTCCCAGGGAGGCTTGTCAAAGGTGCTCTGTCTGGTCACAGGAAGACCTCTGCAGAGAAAGCTAAGGTCACAGAAGTTTGTGGCTGCCTCTGTGGTGAAGCCATCTGTGCCAAGCCCCTCAGACAATGAGGGGACATGGGTTTCCTGGGGCCATCCTAAGGCAATGAGTGCCTGATGGTTGTGTGACAATGGGAACTTCACTGATAGGATTTCTTGACCAAAGTGCTTAAGATTCCATCCCCAGAGGAATAAAAGCTTCAGACACCTCATTGCCAGATGAGGAGAGGCCAAAGAACACATGTAAGTGTGTTGACTATTCCTGGTTTTAATAGCCCTCTCCCCGGTGCTATCCTTTCTTCCTGTATGGATGATGGGTAAACCATTTTTACTCTGGCGTCATTAGAGAAACAGAGTTCACAAAAGGCTATCAGGACTATGACTTCTGCTGGTGTGTGTGTGTCTCTGTGTCTGTGTGTCTGTGAAGAAGCATGTGGAGACCAGCTGGAGGGGATGGGAAATAGATGTCCTGGGTGGTGTGCGGACAAGTGTGGGGGTGTAGTGGTCCCCTTCCATAACACTTTGTCCTTAGGCACTTTCACCTCTGCCTGAACCAGAGCCCCATCTGTCATAACCACCCACCCACTCTCCCTCTTTTCCCCTCCTGTGCTCCCTTCACAAAACCCTCCTTCAAGCGTGGCTGGTCTTGGAACTTTTTTTTATTGTTGTTCTCCTCTAACAGAGCCTCTCCCCTTAGATATGTTTGTAGAGCCCCAGGGAATGGACACTGAGAACTCCCTCCCTCAACTGTGTCACTGAATGTGTTTGAGAGGACAACTGCCACGCAGAGTACCCGAAGGACAGTAATGGTCATCCTTCAATCGGAGTTTGGGCATCTCTGGACCCTGCTGGCCTCTACCTTTCTTGAACTTCCTCATTTTCCCAGGAGTGACATGAAACCCAGGAAGCTGGCCTTTCTCTTAATTCCTTTCCCCAGCCTCCCTCATTCCACACCCAATTGGTTAGAACCTGACATCCAATAGGCAGCCACGAAGCATAACCCAGCCCTTTGTTCAAAGTCATAGGTCCAGCCATTGCATGCAATTCCACCCTGCAGGCACAGAACTCAAACTCCTACATGCTGCTTGATGTAGTCAAGGATACACCCAAATCCCTTCAACATACAACTGCACCCACAGACAGTACACACATAATAGAAACATCCTGGAGTTTATACCCAGTTTAGTATTTGTTCACATATGTGAGAGCCTTCCTCTGTCCCACAGTTGACCACCACACTTGTGCTTATTTCCTATACCGGAGAATCTTCTTGTCCATTGGTGCACATCTGAATATTTTCCATTGCTGTCACCAAAGCGTAGGCTTCTAACCACTCTCCTCAATATCTGGCAGCTCCCTGAGATAGTGTGACACACACTTTTACACATCGACTCACAGACACACATGCGGACACACACATAAGTGATCGATGAGTATCTTCTGTTCAGCCATACTAAAGGGTGCTGGAGTGTTTCCAAACATAAAAGTGTGGAACAGTGTAGTAAGCAGTGGCCCGAGGGACAGATCCCACAACATGCCAGCCAAAATGGAAGGGGGTGGTAGCTGCCCTGAGTGTGGGTTTGTTATCATGGAATGACAATTCTCACAGGGTAGCAGCCAGCATGGTTGTCTCTTTTTGCTCATTCATGATGCTTGGCCCACTACCCTCATATATCCTCCCCATGGGGACAGAACCTCTCCGACTCTGTACTTCTGCAGACTCTCTGAGTCTGACTGAAGCCCTCCGGATCTAGTGTCACCGCTTTGTGCTCCTCTGATCCTCATTTTCTCCATGTTCAAAGCAACAGTGCCAGGGCCCTGCAGGACAGAGTTCAGTGCCAACAGCCTTGGTTCCTCACCCATCTCCCTCTCAGTCCCCTCCCCTTATATCCTCATAATGTTGAAATAGTGCAGCGTATTGGGCCACTGATTGTCTATGTTAATATGCCATGGGAAACAAGTCAGGCATCAGATCCTCTCCGAATCAGATGGAAAACACAGCAAGGTCACCTCTGGTGCATGTTGCACAGCCCCACCTCAGCAATCCTGCTGGAGCAGGCAAAGCTCTCATCTGGAAATCCGCTGAAGGAGGTGAGCCTGAAGTTGTGGTGCCTGTGTCCTTAGGCCTCCTGTTCATTATTCAGGTATCACTGGATGGGACTGGAAGGAGATACCCTAAATTCTTCAGAAAGATGACTATGTGACAAGTGACTAGAGAACAGATCAAGCTCAAATCTCCCACAGCTGCTGCCCGTACACGCAGTGACTACTTGCAATAAAGCCTATGGACATACTGCTTAGCAAGGACATTAGTCCAGAAGTAGAAGTTTGGCATGTGAGTCCCTGGATCTTGCAGCCATGACTGGGAAGCTACAGTTTGTCCAGCCGCTGGCATACGTAGGAACACAAGGTGAAATCTTGCACCAGGAGGATGGTCCCCTCCTGATTTCAGAAATACATCTCATCTCCTGCCATTCCCCCTCAACAAACACCTTTCCACACACAGAGACCTCAGTCTCCCCCTAATCGCATACATGGGACACAGAATGAAGCAAGTGTCAATCGATATTTGAACTTTGAAGGCATCTGAAGATTATTCTCAATCTTCTGGATGTCACGGAGTCTTCCAGTGTTTGGCATGAATGTGCAAAGACCACAGAACCAGCGTGGACAGCATCCTGGAACTGCTGACACCTGTCCTCCTCCAGGAGGATTCACCCTCCCTACAAACTGCTCAAGGCCTATGGGGGCTCAGGCCTCTGTTTCCTTTTTTTTTCATGGATAAAGAGATGTATTTCAGGTACCTATATTAGAAACAGTCATGACCATGAAAACTGAGATTAAGGAAACAGATATGTCTATCCTTTTCGAGTTTCAGGTGGAAGTCAACCTCATGGGCAGGACACCGTTATTAATTTGGGCTTGAAAGTAGGGTTATGGAGGGGTCAAATTAGAGTTCTAATAGCTTTCCTCACAGAGGAACCAGAAAGTAAGACACACCCAGAGGCAAGGTTAAGGAGGGAAACAGAGAAGACTTCAAATGCCCCCCAACAAAATGTCCTTCACAAGTTGAAATGGGTTGCTGAAGCAGCCTCCCATTCCAATAGAGGATAAAACTAAATGACTCCAGCCAGCGATTGTGGGTCTTATCAAGGTCTGTTTGTTGGAACTCGGTATATCCTCATTCAATACTCCAGTACTCCCAAGACAAAATCCAGAGGGTTGTACGGGTTGGAGCAAGACTTAAATGCAACAACCCACATAGTTCTGATCTGACACACTGTGGTCCCTAATGCCTGTGCCCTCCTCATATAATTCCTTATAATCATAAATTCTTTAGTACAGTGAATTGGAAACATACATGTGGGCCTTTCCCTAAACCTAGAGAACAGAGATCTCTTTGCCCCTTAATGGGAGAATCCTGGTAAGGGTGCTTTGCTGAGGCCCCAGTTACTTTAGTGAAATCCTGGAATCTATCCTAGAAAACACTTTACCCCCATGGGACACACAAATCTTAACGATGTGTACTATTAGTTCATGATTTCAGGAGAAGATCTAACCAACGTTTCCAAGGCCATGATAGATTCACTTAACTTCCTAGGACAACAAGGGTTCAGGGGTTTTCAAAGCAAGTTGCACTTTGTGGAATGGGAAGGACACTATGAAGATCATCTAATCAGTGAAGGCAACAGAAAGATCAACTCTGAATGAATAGCTGCAATAATTGGCTACCACAGCCCCCAAAGAGGGATCTGTGGAAAAGTTTACGTTTATTAGGCTACCGTAGATTGTGGATTCATTTTTATGCTCGGAGGACTAAAGACTTATATCTGTGAATACAGGAGGATAATCCCAGACTCTCTCAAGTGGACTTCCAAAGATATTGAAGAACATTGTAACCACAGATGTGATTTGGGCACCTATATCCCCCGAGAAGGCTTTCCACTTATTTGTGAGAGTAGACCCAGTGGGCGGGGTGTGTGTGGGGATACTCTTACAGTTCTTGCACAAATAGGAGTGGAAAAGACAACCACTGTGTACATATCCAGGATAATAGATTGTATATCTAGGTGGTGGCAAGAATCTAGGAAGCTGTAGCAGCCACTTCTCTGCTAGTGGAGAGAGCAGGAAGGGCACTTTTGAGGAAAACCTATTACTGGGGAAACGTCATAGGCACCAAGGTATTCTAAATCAGAGGCAGGGGGAATAGCCTAAAACAATTTTGAACTCTAACATATGAGGCCATAATTTTGGAGAAAGGTGACTTAATCTGGACTCCAGATGCCAGCCAGTGCTTTCTGAGTGCAGGAAAGCCAAGCGATCTGGAGGATTCAGCCACAATTGTTTAAACATCATTGATTTTCAGGCTGGGTTAGACCATATTTGAGTCAGTGCCAATCCTTGTGGGCTTAGGGACATTTTCAGAAAGATTCCTCCCAAATGATCACTGATACAAGGCATAATGGGTATTGTGTTCTCAATGGGGAAAAGCTGTCAGTATGCAAAAAAGGGAGATTGCCCAACAGTCAGTCAGTCCACATTTGTAAATATTGGCTCTAATCCAGCTTTAAAGTGGCTACTAGACGAGGAAGGGATCATCTATACCGATTCCAAATTTCTCATTGGAGTGGTGCACAGTTTGGGAAGGTTTGGAATGAAAAAGGTCTCATCAAGAGTAGAGGGAGGAATTGGTTCATGGGGAATCTGATCAAAGAGCTTCAGTGACCTGATGTATGCGGGGATCTGAAGATAGCTGAATGATGCACCCCTTCATGTAGGGGCAGCAGCACACAACCATTCAGGAAATGGTTCCCCATTCCAGCGAAGTCGTGGTGCATGGAGAAGAGGAGTGTGAAAGAGAGAAGTGTGCCACAGAGGATTTGGAGGAGGGGAGGCAGCAGCAGTTGGAGATAAAGCAGGAAGATCATAAGTGTTGCAAAGAAAGGAGAGATGGGGGACATGGCCCAGCAGCCACAGGAGTGGCAGCCCGACGAGCCAGTGCTGCATCCTGCCACAGCCCAGAGTCCCCTGACAGCACTGGAGCTGCTTCAGGGAGAGCTCTGCTCTCTGAATGAAAGAGATACAAGGATCTCATGGCGGCTGAAGTGCAGGATTATTCGGAAATGGGGATCACAACTGGATCAGAGAAGGGCCACCATCAAGTGCATTCCTGGTTTCTGGGCCCAGGCAGTACCTTGCCTTCTGCTGGTTGGGGGTTGTCCTGGGCAGTGTGGAGGACCTCCAGGTGGAGGGGGAGCACCAGGGTAATGGCCGCCTTGGAGAGATTAGGAAGAAAAGCTCCTGGGTCCTGGATTGGGGGGGGACTCCTGGCTCAAAGGCAATGCAGTTTCTGGCATCCTACCTGTGTGTGCCTTGTTGGTCATGCATACAGGATACACAGTCTCCCGCGCCCTCTCGGGGAGAGCCATCTCAGTCATACTGTCTATGTAATGATCTCTGTCAGCCGTCTTTGGAGACAGTCTTGGCTCATCCTGCCTTTGGCCACTGTGTCTGTCATCTTATCTTGGAGCAAGATGTCCATCATCCTACTCGGGAGGGCAGTTGGTATCATCTCCAGGTAAACACACTATTGGCCCTCATCCCTAAAGGCACTCACTCCCTCATCCTCCCTGAGAGTGGGCTCCTTGGCATCCTGCCTGGGAAAGAGATCTCTTCATCCTGTCTGGGAGCACTATATCACTCATGCTTCTGGGGGTGCAGTCTCTGTCACACTGCTTGGGATCGATGTCTCTTTGATTCCTGGTTGCACTCATATGACCTTGGAGGTGGAAAGGAGCTTATCACCGTGATAGGTTTATCAGAATTAAGTTATGTTGCTGAATCGTGTGATTTTCCTGATGTGTTTTCAGGATGCAATTAGTATGCAGGCTGTCTATCCAGATATATGGGGTATCTATAATATCCCAACACATTCTTCACAATGAGAAAGGGAATAGGCTTTCTGTTCAGAACTGTTTTATACCGACAGAATAAGTCCCATTTCACAACAGAGACCTGATGTCTTCTGTCTTTGCAAGACCCTGACAGAGCAGTGTCAGATTGTTTGGCTTTCTGCAGTCCCCTGTACTCACCAAAGCTTAACCAGTCCCTTGAATTCATATGTGTCCTACGTCAACGGAACACTAATGGATCTTTATATGTTTTGTCTAATTTTTTTCTAATAAAAACTCAGAGATCAGTGCGCCAAGAATCTCATAATGAAGAAAAAACCGAGAGCATGATTTCCACGTGTTGTAGACATGTGCTTACAAAGAAGTGAAGGTTAATTCCATTCAAACTTCCACCGGTTTCATGGTCCTAGATTTCTTTTAAGTCTCACTTTGTCTTCAAGGAAGTTGTTCCACTGTGGTGTGTGTACGGCTAGTTGTCAGAGGGATGGTAGATAGATTACTGGGATGTTTAGGGTGGCAGGCATGGGGTATTACAGCAAGGCCCATTCATTGTCTGCAATCTTAGCTGATACTTGGCTGATGGACTTTCATATTATGGCTCGTGCAATTGATCTGAGTGTGTCCCTGAGATTTTGTAGGAACAGCTGCATATGCTAACCAGGTCCCTTAGTAAACCATCCAAGGTTTAGAAGGCTGTAGAATACAGTTGTTCATCACCACTGCCCTCAGCTACAAGGAATCCTGGAACAAGAGCATGATCCATCTCCTTCTCCGTAGGCTAGAACCTTGGAGTCATCTCATGTTGCTAATTTTTCCCTTGCTTACCCTATGTATGAAAGCTCTCTTGATTTATTTCTCCCACAGAAGCTCTCAAGTCCATCAGGTTTTCTCCATTTCATCCAACTCCACATGTGTTTGAGCCACAGCGCTTGTTTCCCCATTGGCAATACATGACTCTTTTCAAAACTATTCTCATCTACATTAAGTACATGTGTCCCAAAGGCAGATTCTTTTAAAACATTATTATCTCCTGCTGACAACATTCATGACATTCATTGATTGCATGAGAAATCAAACAAAATTCCTGACTTTTGTACCCTGATTTCCTTTAAACATAATCTGGAATCTCTGCTCCCCTCACTCCTCCACGACTAAAGCAATAGCTTTATGGTTTTCTGAAGTAGAGTTATTTAATTTGAGATGGGAAGAAGGGAGAGAGCCAGAAAGGGAGAGAGAGAGAGAGAGACTAATTCCAAGCATGTTCTGCACTGCCAGGGCAATGTCCAATGTGGGCTCGAAGATTTGAACCATATGGTTAAACCTCTGCCGGTATTAAGAGTCCGATGCTTAACAACTGAGGAACCCCGTGCTTGCCTTCTGAGTGCCCCCGCCATACCATGCTTGCTTCCACCAGGGGTCATCCTTCCCTATGCTAATGCCATTCTGAAACCTTTAGCTGGCTGCTCCTTCCTTGTTCTTCATGGTTTGGACAGATGTACACCCTTGGAAGCTATTTCTCTCTTGGTATATTTGCTTTATCACCATGCAATTTCATATAATAATCATCCTCTTATACAATACTTGTTCCTTTTCTGTAATATTACAGCCTGGTCAGGAACTGTATGAATATGCCAGTCTTCTCCAATAGATAGGTAATGAGGAAAAGTCTGTTATTGTGCAGGAAGAATAACTACTGAACCAGATTCATTTCCAAATGTCTACGACTAGACTAAGCAAATGTCTTAATACCAACCATGTCTATGTTATACCTTCTGAAGAAAATAGTGAAGGAAAATAATTATAGGTCACATGTGGTACCAATACACTGATTACTCTTACAGGCATAGAACCTGAGTGGAGCGGAAGATGAAAAATCCTGCACCACATTTGGGGGACATATCTTTACATTCAACTCTCAGGTCCATGATGCTAATCGAACTAATGTTTCTGAAAATTAAATTTTGTGCTGTTTTGGTGTCTATAGATTTCCAGTGGGGTTCTCATGAGACTGTGCATGCCATAGATATGTTTGAATAACTCATATGCTGTATGTGTTAACTGTCCTTTGCCTCCTGACTATCTCCCAGGATATCCAGTTGGAAAGTCAATGCTTTCAGGTACGGGCTCAAATGTTACCTCTCATTCTCTTCAGAAGCCATTCCAACCAAAGAATATTAACCTCCCTAACATATTTTAACATTTTCGATTAACTTTTGACACACAACAGATTACACTTACTTCCACATTTGATATTTATCATCTCCCTCATCTTGATTTGTACTTTGTTTTATGATATATTCAGGCATTGCAACAGTGCATAACTGGTGCTTAATATATGTTGATTAAAGAAATGATGAATGATTCTTTCTCAAAGAGAAGTGTCCAATTAATAGATGAAATAAACTATGTTGAAAATATGCTTTCTACCTTCTTAATGACTTCCTATTATTTTCCCTGAAAGGCATACACAATTTACTATTTAAATCAGCGCACTCTGAGGGATTAACATGCTTTTATCTCAATCATGCATCTGTGGAGCATTTCTCCAGCCTTCAGTCATTTCCCTCATCTAGTAGCTCCTCTCTCCTTAGGCTCAAAGGTTAGTGCAAACTCACAGATGCTTCACCTTCATATGATTATATGTGAAATCACATACATTTGTGTTTCAAACACTTGACAAAGAGAAAATGAGCAACGACCACCACCACCGCAAAAACCTCCAGAGCAAGCCCTACTGCTTTTTACCTGTCTTCTTAGGGTGTACCCAACCAAGCCTAGACTATCCATAGAGTCTGAAGCTGACACAACAGAATGGCACCTGGTTGGCTTAAAACAACACAACATTAATCCTGACGGTCCTTGAGCCTCGCAAACCAAGACCAAGGTGTCTGCACTAATGCTATCTTGAGGACTCTGCCCTAAGGGCTTCATCACCTCCCAAAGGGCACATCTCTTGACACCCTCACATCAGGGTGACGTTAAGGGGTTCAACACATGAATTGTTGGGGATATTAGCATTGATCCATAAGACTCTAATAATTTGATAACTTCATTAGCTTATTCTGAGATTTATATATCACTTTAAAAATATTTAATAAAACAAACTAATGGTGACATTCATCACAGAGTCAGAGTGTTTAACAGAGAGTTGAAATCTGTATATGAAATTGCTGATTGTGTGGTTGTGTATTTGAATAAGGGAATTGGACTCAAATCTTGCGTCATGAGGTTACTGATTTAGTCTTGTACCCTATACTCTTGATTTCTGCTTAAAATTACATCTCAAATCCACCTGATAACATTCCCATTTTCCTCCCACACCCCAATGCATGAACATGAATCATTCATTGTCCTGCGTTTACTTCCATTGGATTGTCCTGGAAAGCCCTCCACTTTGCTGAGAACCAGAACAATAAGGCTATCACAGACCCCTCGACTTGAGAAATGTTTCACACGTCATCTAGGTACGCTAGCAGATAGCTTCATCCCTGGCTTGTAGTAGATCCTAAGTATGTAGTTAAAATGACTCAATGGTTCTTTTCCTCATACCTGTGCAACTGTCTCTATAGATTTTAATTAGGAATGGTTGAGAAACTTGATTCCAGTCCTATGAAGAACAGAAGAATGCTGGGAAATGAACTGACTCTTGTTTTTTTGTGGTCACAGAGAGGAGGCTGGTAAAACTCATTCACCTTCTGTCAACCTTCTCTCTATCTCATCGTTCACCTCCTCTCTGAACAGAGAGGGGATGCCGGGAAAATGAGCAGGAAATAGATTCTGAAGTATGGAGAGGGTATCATAAACATGCTGGGTCTGGTTGTATTGAGCTGTTGGAGCACTGCACTAGTGGGCTCCACACACTGTTGGCCTCCAGGGATCTGTTCTTAGGAGCAAAGCCTTGAATACCAGAGACACTTCTTTTTTAAGGTCTAGAACACTGTAAGAAACAAGCCAGTGAAATTTGAAACATTCTTAATACAGAACATTACCATGAAATAAATGACTCCAAAAGTACTCTGAATTGATAGCTGTGAAAATCAACAAAGTCTTATAATGTAATTTAAGGGAGAGTATGGAAGTTGTAATGGCTTCAGCAGCAATCTCTTTTAATGCCTTTTTTTCCATCTAAAGAGATGTATTGCATTAGCCACACGAGACTGAAGATTATCTCAACGTTGATGCACAAATTAATCCCTATTTTCTAGCAGGGACCATTTCTGTCTACAGGCTTTACTTACTTGCCTAAATGAGCATGTCCTTCCTGACCCTTTAATGGTCATCGCTTTTTCTGCATCACATACATGAAGCAACAGTTAGCCATAAAGACGTGGGAAAGCTGGGGGCTATGTTCTGAGTTAAGGCCAAGGTGTCATGGCTGCAAGATCCTTACAATGACAGTGATTCAATTGAAGTTGTTTTATTAGAGACGCTATAGGTCCCTCTATCTATAACGGAAACAATTGATGCCTACATCAAATTACCTTTTGAAACTAAGATGGAAAACTGGAATCAAAGTCATAAGGAGAAGTTGACACTGTGTAATATTGTAATTCCAAACAGGAAATAAGCCATAAAAATAGTGATTGATATTAACAAATTTGTTAATTTTGGCGCAGGGGCAAATATAGTGTTCAAATGTTTGAAATGCACATTTCCTAACGTTTCATCTTCCTCTATATTGATGGTACAGGCTAGAAAAAGATATATAATAAGCCATGTAAGTCAACTATATGGGGAAATCATCAATGTTAGCCCAATCCATTTTGACTGTTTATGATACTGATAGCAAAGTTGGATAGGGGGAATTTTCTACTGCGTTGAAAACCATTTTCGCTAGAGAAGAGTTCAAAGTAACATCTTCAAATCTAAATGTCTCACAAGTACACCTATGGGGCAAAATTTCCATCATAAAAAAAAGGAACACTAGGCTTGAAGGAGTCTGTAGAAGTAAAGCAGTTATCATTGCCTTTGGCTCTTTGGTATTTAATGTCTCTGAACCCCTTTGCTTTGGCAGAAGATAGGAAAGCTCAGTGAAATGGAACTGAAGCTTCATATTCAGACATCCCTGCTGCTCCATGTTATATCTCTGTGTCTGGTACAATTCCACTTAATAGGTTTCATCTTCTAGCTCATGTGTGAAATTGGAATGATAACACACATCACAGTGGTGCCATGACTGAATCTGTCATGCGCAGAGAGCACATACTGAATGTGCCTAGAGGAAAGGGACCAACCATTCAAGTGGTTGAAATGAAACCATAATGCACTCAGTCTAGTTTTATACATTACAACATTCTAATTTT
>JAQQST010000022.1:2741827-2765675 GCA_028646485.1 Cryptoprocta ferox | reverse complement strand
TATGTTTATATTTTACTTCAGAAAGAATTTTAAAATGTTCACAATTTTATTCTACCAAATTTTGGCGTAATAATTTTATGTATTTCATGCCAGTATTATTCCTTTGAATTTAAAATTTTCCATATTTGTAATTGCAGACAAAATATAAGTCTATTATCTACAGATAATTATTATACTATCAACATTTACCACCAACTTTTGCAGAGCACCGTTTTTAATCCTAGCCATCATTTTGAGTAAGATAATAATGTGTCTTTCAGAGGATCTGCTGTAAACATTTGTTCTAAATTGCTCTCGCACCTAACTTTTTTTGTTGTCAACATTAATTCATGCATTTACATATGTTGTTTTGGAAAACACAGGCATGCATATGTTTTTGTTTCAACCACATATTACGGTACATTCTTAGAAGAGGTTTAAAGAAGAGAGGGCAGTGGTGGAAATTATTGGTGTCTTATTCCTGTTATGGTGCATTTCAATCCTGAGACTGAGGTTGCAGCATCCTCCCATTTCTGAAGATACAAAAGATACACATGAGAGAGAATGCCAGAAAATGCCCCACCAACTGAAGACTGCAAATCGTGGTACAATGAGGATATAAGTTGTGAGCATTTCTCCTAAAGAGCAGCGGGAAAACCCTGACAAGAAGGACCATTTGCTGAGAGTTCTGACTGTAGTTAGAAGGAATATTCAACCAAACAAACTTCTTTGGAAAGAAATACATACTTGGGAGAAAAGAGATCATATATTTTCTGCAGAAAATAGTGGAGCACAAAGCTCCCTTCAGTCACAGTAGATATTGGAACAATGGGCTTTGCTGTCAAATCTGGGAAATACAGAGTCCACACAACCATGTAGACATTCACAGCCTATGTGGATGTCCGACGAGTTCAGTGAAAGTTTCACACACAGGTCTGGTGTTTATTAGGAGGCCACAAACATTTTCTGGACAGTAGGAAGACACAAAATCCACTGCCAGTGGGATACAGGCTGCCTCTCCAAGCCCTGACACAATTGAACACGAACACTCACACTCACACACCCCCACACAGGCCCACACTTGCCCTCTCCTGCTATTTTCACTTCTCCTTCCCTCTCCGTCCTCTGACTCCTTCTCTGTGCCTTCCTCTTGAAGATGCTCTGGATCATGGTCTCTATTTTTGTTTCCTCCCTCATCCCTCCCGACCTCGACTCCCTCTCCATCTCTGTCTCCCAAGCCCTCCCTTAGCACGGAACGTGTGCAGCCAGGTTTCTGTAAGCCATATCGTTCCGTGAGGACACAGAAGGCTGCTGATCACACAAGGCTTCCTGGGATTATCAAAAGAACCACACCTGTGAGAGGGGGGCATGACACAACTGGACATCACAAGCAATGATGGGCTGCATGGGATATATAGGGACTGTGAGGAGTCAGGCCCTTACTTCTCTCCATGTCGGTGCAGACCCCCTGGGAGGTCGTGGGAACTCAGGGTGGGACACCCCAGTGTCAGGAGTGTCAGATGAAAGGACAGGAGGTGAGGGGGCTGGGAGCCAAGTTGTACCTGGTGTTTCGGACATGTCACGTTCCCATACCTTGCTCTCAGCCTGGGAATGCTGGGCTTGCAAGTGGCTCTCTTTCTATGAAGCCTGGAAGTAAGGCTCCTTTACCCCACACCAATTCTGAATCACCCCCCCCCCCGCTATCAGGCATGATCAGTGCACAGGACCAGGCGGTGCTCAACTACATGATCAAATTGGAGGTCAGACTGGGGAGGCTGCAGCTGGAGACAGGGCCGTCGGGATTGGGACTTTAGTAGGAGAGGACGAGGCCATATTGCTCACCTCACAGCAGGCAGGCAGATGAGGTCCCTCAGGATGACTCTCTTCTTCTTCCCACAGATGGAAGAAGAGGGCCATCCCAAATACCGCTGCAGGTTGAAGTTTTCCTTTGCATACAACCCATACTTCCAGAACCCAGGGATCACTAAGGAGTACCACCTTCACTTTGCTGGTAGGGGTTGGGTCCCAGAATGGTGTGGGTCAGGGGCCTGTAGAGAATGGTGTGGAGGAAGAAGGGGAAGGGGGTGGGTTTAGGAGTCGGCTGTCAGGTTCCTCCCTTTATTAGTTTGTTCCTGCAGGCTATTATGCGTCTCATTCCACTCCAGTCCACTGGTTCTGGAATTATGAACATCGAGCTCCCATCCATAGGCATGACATCACTAGCCTGAACTTGTTGAACTGGCTGTGTGAGCACAGCTGCCCAGTGTAGAACAGGATTGCTGGGGTGGTGTCCCTGAGGCTTTCCTCAGCAGTGGGGATGTGGGTGGCCCCCGGCCTGTAGGGGAGAGGTTCCTGAGGCCTGTGCTGACCTGGCCTGTTCGCCCTACTAGATCATCATTGAGGACCTGTGGCCCAGTCCCCTGCAGTACTACGTGAGGGAGGAAGCCCCCAGGAGATGAGAGGAGGGCATGTCGGTGAGTACCCTAGTGCCTGGGTGCTGACACCTGTTTTGTATGGTAAGGGACCTCGTATGGGCAGTGGGGTGGAAACTGAGGATTATTGGAGCCTGGGACGCAAGTCACCCGATCAGCGGGTGGGAGGATGACAACTGAATCTGCCGGAACTCAGCTGCACACAGCCTCATATGGGGATGGTGGATCCCTGGAAGCCCAAGGCAGAGGGGCTGAGGGCCTGCACGTCAAGGGTCAACTCTGGAGAAGCAATTTTTCTCCAACACAAATACCTGCCATGGCTATCTGCCCCTCACTATTGGTGCTCCTCCTGCCCCTTCAGTTTGGAATTGCCGGCCAGACTTTGGGACTGGATCTCATGTGCCCCAAAGCGCTACTGATGAGAATCCCAGTCTGGCCTCCGTGTGTCTCTCCACCCCACATCCTTCCACAGCCACCTGTCCATTCTGAGAAATGGTCCAAGGCTCTGTGGGGGCTGGAATGGAGGCCCTAACTGCGGAAATGGATAGGGATCCCTAAAGGGTGATGCACACTTTCTAACACTTGCTTGGATATCAGTGGAATTATTACTTTTCATCTATTGCAGCCTGCTTTTGATTGCCTGTGTGGATTGCCTGTGTGTATGTTTCTGTGTGTGTGCCCATGTGTGCAATAACCCATGTCTACTCATGCTCCCATGTGTCAGTGTCGCTCCATCTGTGTGGATGTGAACACCACAGAATATCAATGATTTTCCAAGAACAGATGCAGGACGTTTCAACGACTCACATATGGGGAAAGGATCACACCTGGCAGACTCCAGGTTCATCCACCACATTTCTGAAATGACAATGAATGAGAGCTCAAGGAAGCAATGAATCCTTCTGTGTTAGCGTGAAACTTTTAGGGGGGACTCGGGAAGGGAAAAAGAAGAGATGGCCTGAGTGGGGCTGTCTGAGGTGTTATGAATTAGTGTGTTGGGGAGTTGTGCAGGAATAGAGTGGGGCAGTGCACAACATGTGCAGCGGCTGTGTCCCTTCCTAGGCAGAGACTGGAAGGAGGTGGAACCAACTGCCTTGTGATGTGTTCAGTATTCCATAGGGCCGAGCTAAAATGTAGGGAAGGGGCTGCCAAGTGAGTCCCAGAGAGTCTATTGGCTCCTGTAGAGTGTGACCCAGTCGTGAGGAAGTCCAGCCAGGTCCCTTGATCCCAGAGAGGTGTCCTCTTCTTGGTCAGACACCATCCATGAGAATGCCCAGAGTCAGGGTTACAGGTAAGGGTCCCTGTTCCAGGAGAACACAGGGGGAGTCCACATCTCTGGGTCACTGCCAACATGCCCTAACCTGCCTCCCCGTCCCATCACCGCTTTGGCCTGAAGCTCTGTCAGAAACAGTGTGTAAAAATGAAAGATGTGTGAGGGGAAAGAGCAAGTGTGACTGGTGGACACTAGTTATGCTTGTGAGTGGGATTTCACAGAGAGAGCATGCATGAGAGTGGAGGTCCACTTGAGTCTCTTTCAGGTGTGTGGGTGCATGTAGCAGTGTGTGAATTGGATCTATGTGTCTGCTGGGAATGTGTGCGTGCATACATGAGGGAGATTGCATGGCCGTGTGTCTGAGTGAGTGTGTGTGTATTCCACTGGAGAATCAAGAGGAGAGACAGGGATCTTTCCGGATATGCTGCTAATGGGAGATTCACATGCCAGAGAGTGCAGTCACTTCTCTTCTGAGTTGCTCATGGTAATGGCTGGGGTGGAGGTATTCCTTGCTTAGATAGGGAGCTCCCCTCAGGATGCAAAATGGAAAAAGTGCCAAGGTAAGTATAGGATGGGTGAGAGTCCGAAATCATGGGCCTTGTGTACCATATGTGTGTGTGTGTGTGTGTGTGTGTGTGTGTGTGTGTGTGTGTGTGTGTGTAGTTTTTGTGTTCCCGACTTCTCGCCCTGGTGCCCCTAGACAAAGGAAGTATCGAGAGGGTAAAAAGTTGTGCCTAGAGCTTGTGCATAGAGGATCTAAGGTTCCTAAACTATCAGGATAATTCCTACCTTATAGATACAGGTATTTCTCCAGAGGGATCAGTCTAGCGAGGATCTCTGCTCCTAGGGGATGGGCCATTTTTGGCCAGGATTCAGCTCCTCCTCGGGGATCTACCCTATTTTTTCTGAGCCCCAGGCCAAGGGAACAGGGGGGCAGCTTGGGACACTGGTCGCAGGTGATGTGCCTTCTCCAGAGTTTTGGCACCCAGGAGGATGGTGGGCATAGCAGTGCAGATGGACAGGCGAGCACCTTGCTGACTGCTCTCTATATGGATGGTTCCATGCCAAAGACCCCTCTCACCTGAGAAGAAGCTCGGCAGTGCTTCTGCAGCTGGGATCAGGACATTTAAGGTGTACCGCAGAACTCTCGACGCTTTGCATGAGTTGGTCCCATGAAAAGCCTTTCAGCCCCAGTGCTGGGGACACTGACCTCTTTTGGGGCTACCTGGAGGTCTGGCCCCAAGTTGCATGGAGAGCTGGGTTCCCTTTTTAGTGCAACAGCAGTTGAGTGTAGACAGAGGATGCTTTGGACATTGAAGTCAGAATCCTGGCAGTACTACACCCACCCTGCCCCTTTCCACAGTAGGGAGAACCTGCCCTACCCCATGTGGGTTTAATTGAGCCTGAAGACCGATAACCCCTCCCGTCAAATTGATGGGTGGTAAATGGCCTTGGGTCTTAGGAGAATGGTACGTCCCAGTCCTCTGGCTGTCCCCACATACATGTCTGCTCAGCTCCTTGACATGTTAGCTGCAAGCCTTCATCATTGCCCCTAAAGGCCTGTCAGTAGGACTTGTGAGGCCATGATGGACGTGAAATGCCAGTGACATGTTGGGTTCTCAGGGGGTGGTGTAGCCTCTGTCTGCCTCCCAGCCTACGTGCCTTGCCCACAACCCTACACAAGGCTTTTGGGAAGGACCCAGCCTTTTTCAAGATGAGACGAAAGACGTGTCCATGCCCCGTACTGCAAGTCACATGTCATCAGTACCAGGATCATGGTTAGTGTAAAGGATAGCATATCCCCATTGGAGGAGGTGGTCTGATCTGCCCAGCAAGCATGTAGGGAGAATTGGAAGGGTGCTACAGGTGCCATGCAGGAAGCCCATCCCTGCCATTAACTGCCTATTGGGACATCAAAGGGCTCTGTGGTTCAGTCAGGACATCAGTGTAGGTGAGCTTTTTCTTGGATGACCCTGCAGAGACAAGGCTTGTAGGGCCGAGGTCCCCTGTGAACCCCCTTGGGACACGGCTCTTTGAACCTGTTGTTGTAAGTGATATACATAATACAGGGCATTAACATGATCGTTCCGTGGTGGTCCCTGGGACAGGGTCCTTGAGTTGCTATCATGATCCCACCCGTGTATCCCAGGGACAGAGAAGGGATTGCCCTGATCCATTTCTGGGAAGGCAGTGGCTGGTGGAGGTCAGTTGTGTCAGGGACTGAGCCGCTGGAACCAGCAGAGTCTGGGGATTCAGAACTTGAACAGAAGAAGCAAGAGGAGGAGGAGGAGGAGATGCTGGAGCAGAAGAGGCAGAAAATGAAGCTGGAGGAGTATAGGAGGAGCAAGAGGAAGAAGAGGAGGAGGAGGAGGGAGCTTGCTTGGGGGAAGTGGAGGAGGACAAAGAGGAGGCAGAGGAGAAAGAGAGGAGGAATGCTAGTTCCAATCCTCTGACTGTCCCCACATACATGTCTGCCCAGCTTCTTGACATGTTAGCTGCTAGATATCAACACGGCCCCTATAAGTGTTCACTCTGACTTGTGTGGCCATGATGGAAGTATCAATCCAGTGACATTATGGAGGTTTTAGCAGACAAACATGTGGAGGTCTTGTCCCATTCATAGTGCTGTGATCATGGTCTGCTGGGTGTCAGGCTCCCGATGTGAGGCTCTGGATGAGAGAGCCTGGCCTTTCCAGGACAGAGGCTCTCCTCTCTCTAACTACTGTTTCCACACCCACTGGGGAAGCACCTATTCTCAGCCTCTGGAGGGGGAATCTCTCGGGCCCCCTGGAGAGGCTCCTACATGCTGGCACCTGACTTTGGTTGTTCTTGTTAGAGGAAGGACGGCCTATGCACTTCTGCTGTGGGAGCATTGCCTCAGGGGACTCAACCTGGCTCATTTCAGGGGGCAGCAGGACCTTCCCCTACACAGGCCATCTACAGGTATGTCTTGCTGAGAATGTAGTGTTTGGAGCAGAGGTGGGCATAGGGTCACTCACCTGTCCTTGTCTCCTAACAGTTCGTATTATTTACCAGGTCCAGGTTTTGTGCTGGCCTGTCACAAAGGGAAGGCAGAGGATGATTGTGGTTGTGGAATATTCACAGGCTTGAGGAGCAAAGCCCTCAGGTGTGGACCTTTGTGTCATTTGACCTTGGGGAGAGGCCAGGCGTGCTCTGTGTGCCAGGGAGTACAACCCCTGGGCTTTATCCCTAAGTGCAGGTCAAAATCCCGTGTCCTGAGGTGTCTGTAGGGCTTTATGGTGAGGCCAACAGGAACTTCCAATCCTCCTGAGGGCCTATATGTGTGCCCTAAAAGCATCTTCTACCATACCACTGAGACTGCGGGCTCCAGATTCCTGTCCTGGAAGAGAGGATGCCTTAGGCAATTTAGGAGTATTCTGGCCTCTATATCTCTAGCCCATGCGTGTCTGTTCCTGACCTCACAATATCAACCTGTTGTGCCCCATGTACAGGAGGATCTCTGTCTGTGTCGGCTCCTCTCTCTCCTGTGGTGCCAAGATGTGTCCTTGTCTTCTGCTGGCTCTGCCTAAGGGCTTCAGTGGACACAGCTCTCCCTGGGTCTGTCTGTGTTGCCTTCTTCCCTGCACACCTGTGCATTCTGCCAGCCACTGGTCTTTTGGCCTGACCTGACTTTAGTGTAAGGTCATTGCTGAGTCTGCCTGCTCAAGAATTGGACCCTTTCTTCCATTAGGGGGTCAAACTGCTGTCCATCATAATGGGGATGGATGTTTCTGGTTTCCCTATGTATTTTGGGGGCCTGAAGTCTGTCACTGCCTGAATCATGAGCAGGGGAACAACCAGGCATATACAGTGAGACACTGGGGACTTGGGCCTTAGCTAGCTGCTGGAGGTGGGGGCATTAAGTCATGCATCTTGCTTTTATTCCTTCATTCCACCTGTTTGTCGCCATGGGGCCCAAAGATTTCATTGTTGCACACAGCATACACATTTGTAAATATTGAAAACAATCTGCTGATTTCTTCCCACTGACTCCATTGCCATGTGCTGTATTAGTGATAGGGACAGAAGTACTTCTGCCATTGTCCTCCTTAATACCCATGTGCTTCATGGGTGTTTCACACCCTAATTCCTCATCCCTCCCTCCTTTGGTTTCTGATGCAAGTCTTTTTTTAATTATTATTTAATTTTATTTTTTTGGTTTTATTTACATTTGAAAGAGAGAAAGAGACACTCTGAGCAGGGAAGGATCAGAGTGAGAGGGAGACATAGAATGGGAAGACACACTCCAGGCTTTCCTATAACTATTGCACAGAGTCTGATGCGGGGCTCAAACCCACGGACTGCGAGATCATGACCTGAGCTGAAGTAGGATGTTTAACTGACTGAGCCACCCAGACATGCCGGTTCTGATTGATGTCTTAAGGAATCATTCTGAAACCACTGACACCTTTGGAATGATCTCTTCTTGGAAAACATGGAGTCGTGCGTATGTAGTCAAGTAACACCAGGGATGTGTAGCTTTCCCACACAACTAAGAGACCCTTCCTGTCCCCATCACGCGTACATCTTATTGCCAACATTCTTTGTTTGTGGGGAGAGCACCTGAGTAATCAGAATCCTACAGCACGGTGAAGCATTTCCTTTGCAATTCCAAGCCCATTAGATCTCCGGAAGTAATTATCCCAGCATGCAACGTCTTCCAAACTTGTGCCCAACTCCTCCCCACAGCACCTACCCTGGGAACCAATACTTGACTCTGTTTGGCTGCATGCCTTTGAGTCCTTTGGCCTCTTCAACAATCCATCAAGTACAGGTCATATCCATTGTGCTTCTGTCGGATTGACTTCTTTCACACAGACCAGTACCGTTCTGCACAGATGGTCAAGGCACCTTCTTAAAGGTTAGCCCCTCTACCGCTTACATGAACACATAGCCTCAGAGACACCATGATTCCCACATATGTGCTAGTTGGAGAGTTGCACAAGGAGCCTACTCGCATGTATTGATTACAACAGGCACCTCAACTGAAGAATGATTTGGATTCAGTGGGCTGAACCCAGTCACATAACCATATGGCTAGTATCATGCTTTAGCGTTTCAAAGAACACAGTCGGTCCAGACTTAAGAAAGCAGCCACCCGCTTACAAGTATCCAGCCCTCCTGATGATGGAGATGTCTTTTTGTGCCAAGAGGAGTTTGAGTCAGCGTCTTTCATGTCAGCTTGAGGATCTCTTCTTTGCCTAGGGTCTGGGATCGTGTTCCCACCCATTCTCTCCAATCGGGTGAGTTTTCCCTCCATCATTGTGATGGAATATAACCTTTCTGCTACCATCAGTTACTTACAAATAACTGGCCATCCACGTCCCTGCCTCCTGGGATAGGAAGGAGATGTTGACTCTGCTGCTCACTGTGGAACCTTTCTCTGTCCTGAGTCACTTTTGTCTTGCCAGGGGCCATGGGCCAACAAAGTTGAGCCCATTTCCTGGCCATCTGGCTGAATATGGTTGAGTCTGCTGGGAATGTATTGAGCTTCATGGCTGTACAGCTTCATGATATTCCTGGAATTGGCCAGCATGATTACCTGATTCCTTCCTACACATCCTGCTGCAACGTCCCCTCAGGTCTGTTTCTGGCAGTGCTGTTTCGTGAATGTGGTGGGAAGTACCAGTCTTCCCACAGACCAGGAGGATCTGGTCACATCATTTGTTCCCGTCTCTGCCTCTCTTCCTCATTGTGAATGACCTCGATAGGACTGTCTTTGGCTAAAGGGAGCCTTTTGGGCCTGCCCTTGAAATCCAGCCAGGAAATGTTGCCTTTCATGCTATGTGCTGTGCCCTGTACAGCAATCCTCTGTATTGACATTAACCACCGGTTATTCCCCCTCCATTACTGTCAGCCAACCTCTCTCTGTCTCTTCTGCACTTCCCACCTATCCTCCCTCTCTTTTGAACACTCCACCTCCCCTTGTCTTCCCCGTGTCCCTCCCTCCCACTTTTCTTCCTTCTCTCCTTGTCTTCCTTTTCTCCACTCCATCACAGCCTCCCTCCATCCAGATGGACTTCTTTGAACTCTGGCCCCCTCACACATTTCCTCCCTCGGACTCTTGCCCTCTTCCCCATCTCTCTGTCTCTCTCTCTCTGTCTCTCTCTCTCTCTCTCCCTCCCTCCCTCCCCCCAAACTCCCCATGGCTCTTCCTCTCTCCTCCTTTTTCTTCCCCTCCACTCTTCCTCCCATTCTCTGTGACTGGAAGGACTTTCCAAGAAGACCGAGGTTTTGTCGGTGGGTTGGTGGGGACGAGAGTCGTTAGAAGTTATGTATTCAAGAAATCAGGAGGAAGCAGGTCTCCTGGGTTGAGATTTCACCATTCTCCCCCATGGTACCCAGGTATTTGGAGGAATACAAGTTTCCAACGGATTTCGGCAATGTCCTGCTATTCTTTGGCAAGAACTCCTACCTCTGGAACGAACTCATTGTAATCGAGTATGTCCTTAGCCTGCCTGGTAAGAGGATACTGTGTGTTTGGGTGGTGGATTGTGCAAGGTTGAACCTGAACAATTCTTCATGGGACAGCACAGAACTCAAACACCTACACCCAGCTGGATATATTCAGGATTCACCCCAGACCTCACACAAACAACAATAGCACACAAGGAAAAATCATACATAAGCACCTCATGTTTATCTACCACATATCATTTGTCCTGATGTCTTGGAGCCTCACTCCAGCCCCATGTTTTAACAGCTCACTTCTCCTTATCTCCTGTACATGATATCCTCATTAACCAGGCTATCTCCCATGTCTGAACTCCTCGTTGATCATGTAGTTGAGCACGTCGTTGTCCTAGAAACTGGTCATGGCCTATTACTGGGGGAGATTATCTGCATTGGGTCAAGGAGCCTTGACTTCATTTAACATTTTGTTTGTGCTTATTTTTGAGAGAGAGAGAGAGAGAGAAAGAAATTGAGCAGGGAGGAGCCGAGAGAGGGAGACACAGAATCTGAGGCTGGTTCTAAGCCTTGAGCTGTCAGTACAGAGTCTGACGTGGAGCTTGAAATCATGAATTGTGATGTCATGACTTGAGCTAAAGGTGGACATTTGACCCACTGAGCACCCAGGCACGCTATGGAATTTGGTTTCAGATGATACGGAAAGAGTCACCACCAATACCAACCTTCCTGTGGTAAGAGCAAGGAAGTGGAAGATAGATTGTGCAGAAACAGCAGGTACTACTAGGCTCTGAGCCTCCTTAGCTCCTGTATGTTCCTAGGACCCACTCAACACTTTGAAATCCCTTGATATTCAGTACCTCCCACGCTGTCTTCACCATTTAGGGCAAGGTGCAAGGGGTGACTCTTCAAAGTTCCCATGTATAACAGGCCTGTGGGTGTTGCCTGTAGACAGTCACTGCTGGTGGTGTCTGTTTGAGCTCTGTTGCCCTACCTGTGTTTCTTTGTGTGTTCCCATGAAGGACTTGGTCATCAGCAGCCTTATGTATCCAGAAGGAAGTGAAGGGCCCTCAGGATGCAGCTGCACTCCTATCTGGCAATTAGGGGCACAGGCAGAGGGAAAGAGGGATGGAGCCATAGGGAGGAAGGAAGAGGGGAAAGAAAATGATCAAAGAGACACAGAGAGAAGAGAGGAATAAGAAGGGACACAGAGGGAGGAGAAGGATGGGGAGGGAGGCCAAGTTGGAGACAACAGGAGAGGAAGTGTGTGTGTTATATGTGTGTGTGAACTACCCTGAGACTGACTGAAGGAGTGTGTGGGGAGTGGGCAGCTTTAAGAAGGGAAAAAACGGAAGGGGTGAATGTGCGTGTGGGTATGCCTGAGGGTGTAATGGACTGTTTCCCCAGAATTACCAATCCACTCTCCATCGGTTCCCACCCGTGAACGTCCTTCACACAGACTGCACACTCTCCCTCAAGTATGGCTGGTGGTCCTAGTCACTGAATTTCTCTAGTAGAGTCTTGCCTATATAGATGTGTGCAAAGGACAGGGTAGTGGACACTGAAAACTCCCTTCCTCTGCAGCGTATTCCGTGACTGTGTCTGACGATATCCCACAGGGAGCATATGGGAGCACCATCATGGTCGTCTCTGAACCCTGAGTTTGGACATTCCTCTTCCTGTGAGGACCTGTCCCTATCCTTGAAAGTCCTCACATCCTCTGGAAACACAATAGCCTGAAGAAACTGGTGCCTTTTTCCCCTATTACTCCTGTCCTCGCCCCTCCACTCCTGCTTGGTTAGACCTTAGCATCCTCACATGGTGACACCACCTGTGAACCTTTCCTACTTACAAGGTCATTACATTCCATGTAATTCCAATATGCAGGCCCAGAACCCAAACACCTACAGACTGTTGGTTACATTCAGGGACTCACCCTAATTGGTAACACAAAAAATATTACCCAAGCATAAACACACAAAAGCACTTCAAGGTGTTTATCTACAATTAAATAGCTGTTCACAAGGATGGGAGCTTCACTCTGCCCCACATTTTGCCACCACGCTTGTTCTTATTTCCTGTCCAGTAGAATCCTGTTGACCACTTGTGCACATCTGAAGTATTTCCACTGGTGTTGCTGAAGTATGCTGCACCTTCATAGTCATCTCGAGTCCTGGCGGCTCCCTGTTACATAGACACACACACACACACACACACACACACACACACACACACACACAACAGGTGAGTGTCTTCCGTGGGCCAAATGTAAGATTGCTTGAGAGTTTCAAATCAGAAATGTGATGGGATGGTGACATTGGCTCAAGAGGCCAGCTGAAATAGAACAGTGGTAGGAGGATTGACAGTGGGGTTCATGGACATTAAAAGACACTTCTCACAGTTGTAGCAGCCAGCTTTGGATGTGATGATTTGCTCATTCATACAGCCTGGACAGACTTCGACCTCCATGAAGAGGCAAAACCTCTTTGACACCTCACTTCATCACACTCCCTGACTCAAGCTGATGCCCTTTTGACTTGAGGACACTCTCCCAGACCTTCCATGATCCTCTGTTTCTCCATGAGGAAAGCAATTGTTCCATTGACTCCACGGAACACATTTTAGTGCCCACCCCAAGGGCTCCTCACCTGTCTCCCTCTCAGATCCCTGTCTTGGTGTCTTCTTCCTGTTGAAGTACTGAAAGGGATTAGGCCACAGGTCCTCTATGTATATCTGGCATGGGAATCAGACCAGTTCTCATGTAATATCCCAGGAAGATGGGTAACACACCAAAATAATCTACATTGCTTGTCACATAATTCTATCTCAGCAATCCTTCAACGCCCACCAACGGTGCTCACACAACCAGTTAACAAGTTAAGAAGGCTGCTATTGTCATTCTGCAGCTGTAAGCCATTTTGCCATGCCCCCAGCCACTGGTCACTGACATTCACATTCTGGCCCCATAAGTTTAACTGCATTATGTCCATCTCCATCTTAGTAGTGGGCAACATATTCCATGTGTGACAGCATCTTTCCCTCAGTTTATTAGGACATCAGACTTCTAGGTTCCTAAACACAGGGACATATATCAATACATGCTTCTTTTTAAACATCAATACTATTTTACTGTTTATATACACTCCCCTTTACTAGACTAGGAAACCCTGGTGCATTTAAAGATGGGACCCATGGGAGAAGATACAACATTTTCTTGGTCCACGTTGGAGCAGCCCATTCCTCCCAAATGTTAAGCCGCAGAGGTCAAAGCTCCTGTAGGAAAATGTTTTTTTTTTTTTCACGGATAAAAAGAGATGGAATTCAGGTAACTATATTAGAAACAGTCACGACCGTGAGAACTGAGACTAAGGAAGCAGATAGTTCTTTCCCTATCGACGTTCAGGTGGAAGTCAACCTCATGGGAAGGACCCCATTATGAATCTGGGCTTGAAACTAGGTTATAGAGGAGCCAAATTAGAGATATCCTATCTTTCCTCACAGAGAAAGCAGAAAGTAAGACACACACAGAGCCAAGGTTAAGGAGGAAAACAGAGGAGACTTTAAATCACTCCCCAAAACAAAATTTCCTTCACAAGGTGAAATGGGTTGCTGAAGCAGCCTCCCATTCCAATAGAGGAAAAACCAAAATGACTCCAGCCAGTGATTTTGAGTCTTATCAAGCTCTGTTTGCTGGAACTCTGTATATCCTCATTCAATACTCCAGTCCTCCCAAGACAAAATCCAGAGGGTTGTACAGGTTGAAGCAAGACTTAAATGCAACAACCCACATAGTTCTGATCTGACAGACTGTGGTCCCTAATGCCTGTTCCCTCCTCAGATAATTCCTTATAATCATAAATGATTTAGTATAGTGAATTGGAAACATACATGTGGGCCTTTCCCTAAACCTAGAGAACAGAGATCTCTTTGCCCCTTAATGGAAGAATCCTATAAAAGGTACTTTCCTGAGGCCCCATTTACGTTAGTGAAATCCTGGAATCTATCCTAGAAAATACTTTGCTCCCATGGGACACACAAATCTTACCATGTGTACATTAATTCATGATTTCAGTAGAAGATCTAGCCAAAGTCGAAGGCCATGATAGATTCACTTAACTTCCTAGGACAACAAGGGCTCAGGGGGTTTCGAAGCAAGTTGCCCTTTGTGGAATGGGAAGGACGCTACGAAGAACATCTAATCAGTGAACTCACCTGAAAGATCAACTCTGAATGAATAGCTGGAATATTTGGCTACCACAGCCCCCAAAGAGAGATCTGTGGAAAAATTTAGGTTTATTAGGCTATTGTAGATTTTGGATTCATTTTTATGCTCAGAAGTCCAAAGACTTATATGTCAGAATACTGGAGGGGGATCCCAGCCTCTCTCAAGTGGACTGCAAAAGAGATTAAAGGACACTTTAACCACAGATGTGATTTGGGCACCTCCATTCTTGGAGAAAGCTTTCCACTTATTTGTGAGAGTAGACCAGGTGGACAGGGCCGGGGGTGGGGGACGGGGGATACTCCTGTAGTGCTTGCAGATATGGGAGTGGAAAAGACAACCAGTTGTGTACATGTCCAAGCTAATAGATTGTATGTCTAGGTGGTGGCCAGTATGTAGCAAGCTGCAGCAGACACTTTCCTGCTAGTGGAGAGAGCAGAAAGGGCACTTTTGGGGAAAACCTCTTACCCAGGAAACCTCATAATCTCCAGGGTATTCTAAATCAGAGTCGGGGGGAACAGGTTAAAAATTTTTAACTCTAACTTATGAGCCCTTAATTTTGGAGAAAATGACTTAATTTGGACTCCAGATGCCAACCAGTGCTTTCCGAGGGCAGGAAGCCAAACGATCTGTGGGATTAAGCCACAATTGCTTAAACATCATTGATTATCAGACTGGGTTAGACCAGATTTGAGTCACTGCCAATCCATGTGGGCTTAGGGTCATTTTCAGAAAGATTCCTCCCAAATGATCACTGATACAAGGCATAATGTGTATACTGTTCTCAGTGGGGAAACGCTGTCAGTATGGAAGAAAGGGAGATTGCTGAACAGTCAGTCCACATTTGTAAATATTAGCTCTAATTCGGCATTAAAGTGGCTAGTAGAAGAGGAAGGGATCATCTATACCGATTCCAAGTTTCTCATTGGAGTGGTGCACAGTTTGGGAAGGTTTGGAATAAAAAAGTTCTCATTGAGAGTAGAGGGAAGGAATTGGTTCATGAGGAAACTGATCAAAGAGCTTCAGGATGTCTGTTTCTTCTTTCCGAAATAGCTATAGTACTTGTAGCACGTCATGAGAGGGGCATTCCTTTAAGGGTCTAGGGAATCCTCTTGTGGATGACACTGTCAGAGAACACACTGAAATATGGACTCAGATTTCCGAGCTTCATTCCTAGCATACCTATGAGCACATTAAGGTCTAGTTCATTGACGAAGAAATAAAGGAAATGAAGGAGCTAGGAGCACTGCCAGATGGGGAGGGAGGATTGTTTCTTCCAGATGGAAGAGAAGTGCTCAACAGGCCCATCTTGAGAGACTTCATGGTAATGTTGTACGTGGGAAGCCATTGGGGATCACAGTCCTGGGTGGTATCTTATTAATGTAGGGCTCTACATGTAGTTATACTATTGACAAACAAGTCTGTATGAGTTGTGATATGTGTCAGGTAATTAATTTAAAGGCTGTTAGAAAGTGACTTAGAGGGTTCCGTCTCTAGGTTTTAGATGTTGAACAGCATTTGCGTATCTTTTTTTGTAAAGTGTTGTGTATTTAATTCCAAAACTGAAGTATATTTTAATACATTATTAAGTATCGTCGAGTTTTCAGTGTTCTTTACGTGTTGTGAATACACATTGTTATACAAGTGTGTACATATTCCAAACATTTTCTCCCACTCCGTGGCTTGACATTTAATATTTGCTGGCAGTTTTCCTTAGAAGAGCATAAGTTTTCAATTTTGATGTCATTCTATTTTCTGTGTTTTTCTGTAGAGTTTGGGTTGCGTGCTATCTTTCCCTAAAACTGGTCAGAAGATGTTTTCCTATAGAAGCCTTTAATTTTTGCTTTTGCATTGATGTCTATGAGCTCTCTTGGTTTATTCTTTGTATATTGCATGAGGAGGGACTGATATTTATGTATTTTCCATTTAGATAGCCAATTGTCCTAACACTATTTTTTATAAAGCCCTACTTTCCCCCATTGAATTGCCTTGTCACCTTTGATGAAAATAAATTGGCAATTATGAGTGGAACATTGACTGGTGTCTCTGTTCTTCCCCTGTATCCATATGTGCATTCACACATCAACACAACCCTATGGTGGTTCCTGCAAATTTCATTGTGAGTCCTGAATGCAGGCAAAGCAGGGCCTCCAACTATGAACCATTTCAAAAAATTGTCTTGGTATAATCTTCATTTTAGCTCTAGTTGTCAATGCATTAAGTTGTAGTTTGAGGATTTTATAAGTAAGTCAATGGAAATACATATGAATAGGCAGAAACATAGCTCCTTCTCTCAGGGACCTGCAAAATTCTCCCTTTAAACTTACTTTCTTACACATAGTGACCCTGGGAGGGATCCCTTGTTGGTGTTGTCCAATAAGCAACTGATTTTAGCACGAGTCATGACCTTACAGTTCACGAGTTTGAGCTCCACTTTGGGCTGTGCTGACAGCTCAGAGCCAAGAGCCTGCTTTGGATTCTGTGTCTTCTGTCTGAGCCCCTCCCCCACCCAGTTTCGATCTCTCTCTCAAAAATGAATAAACATTAAGAAAGAAAACATCGTGAGTCTTTCCATAGTCTCCTTGCATGTGTGTTCTGTGTGATGGCAGCTATAATTATTCTGAATGTGGAACTACTGTCATGTGACATCACTTCTCATCCTCAACCCCAGTGAATCTCTGCATCGTGACTCTATTATTTGACCCATATTATGCTCTCAAAACAATCTCCTCAATGCTTAAACAATATGGTTTCACTAAATACAGACTCTTGCTGTCAACCCTGATGTTCTTAATCATAAGGACAGCAACTGAGGTCTGATCTTTTCAGAGCTTAGGATCAGAATAATCACCTTACATCATATACAAATGCCACTGCACATTTTGGTGGCATCCTGACTTTGTCAGAGGAAATTCTATTTCCTCTCTGCTCTCCCTGGAAGTTTCCTTCTATCTTCATGATTCCTAATTCATGTCAGCTCTATTGAATCTTCCCCTCTCATCAAGACATACATTTGTCAAAGTACATCATGATGGATGGTTTTCTTTCATCACCAGTTATTTATTTTTTAGAATAATGGCTGAAGGCACAAAAGGGAGTGTTGAATTTGGATGTCTTATTGTGAAGGACAGAGATATCATGTTATCTGTGAGGATGAGATGAGCCACAGGGATTGTAATTGAAGAGCCGAAGATATAGAGGACGAAGAGGAGCTTTGCTCTGGAAGGAATGACAATGGAGTGAAGATTAATGGAGCAGGAATTCAGAGAAAAAAGAGAAGCCTCTGCAGTATATTGTGATTCCCAGCAGTCTCCCCACTCTCCACAGCCTTTTTAATTAGCCTTAGTCCTGTTATTTGTCATCACTCTCATTTCAATGATCCTGTGTCTGAAAGCTTATGACACTACCCCAGATGCCCCTCTTGCAACTACAGAGGTCACAACTGCCATTTCGTTCTGCAACTCCATAAGTTCCTGTCCTTATGATCATGACCTTAAAAAATATAGAAGGAACTACAGAACTTCCTTCTTCTCGATGACCTTGTGTTCCCCTTACCATGAGAGAAAAAAAAAAAAAAACACCACAGCGACTCTCTGACTTACTGCAGCTACTCACAACCAGGGTCTGAATTCACACAACTATGCATTGGCATCGACCAAGGCACTGAACTGCAGAATGCTCTTGTAAAAGCTGGAAAGTGTTTCCAAAGACAGTAGCTATGCCTTACCTCTGTGAGCCCACAGGCCAGACAGAAGGGGATCCAAGCTCTTTTCCAAAACCTCCACTAACAACCAAGATCTATGCATTTTGGAAAAATCCTCCTCAGGACAACTAACTAATCTTCTTGATAAACCCTAAATTTTAGAATGAAAAGAGTCCTTGGATATCACAAAATTACTTTTTTACAGGTGGAAACATTAGAAAGAGAGAGAAGTTAAATGGTGTAAGACTACATACAAACCTAGTCTAACAAGTCATTAGTGCATGCTTTCTGTTTCTATCTTTGGAAACCAATCTATACCAAAAATATTCCACACTCTCGTCTTTCCTAGATCCATGGTGGCATACTGCCTCATGGATGAAAGTAGTATTTCTGGAGACAAGAAGGACAATGTTACTTTTCAATCAATAGGAAACATGGAGTTGGCAGTACTTTCTGAGTGCTGGTGCAGAACAACGCTTCAATGCAGCCCAAAGCCCTGGGGTCAACGCTACCTATATCAGCTGACTGATGATATACGAAGACATCCAAATGCCTCCAAAATTAGAAAGAAAGATTTCCATACTACAGTAAAGAACTGATGTCAGTGTCTTCAAGTATAAACCTAGAAACCTGCTTCAATTTTCTACGAAAAAATTTTCAATAGAAAATTAATCATCAATTATCTCTCCATTTCAGTTTACTGCAGATACATAGAAGAACAAACTCTCAATATTCAAAAACAGGATCAATAATGATCTGAGGGGGTTTAAATTAATTATATGGCACAGGAAAATCAATGCTGTCTCAGATGTCCCATCCCTTTCTTCCCAGGCACCTGGTATCGACAAAGTAGCAAAATGCATGCCGATTCTATGGACACCATGTTGTTGTGGTTCCTCCTAACCATATAATACATCCTAACAACACAAATAGCCTGTGTGTGCTTCTGTGTTCCATTCTCGGTGACAGAGGAAAATGAAGTTCAGTTTTCAGCACTTACCTTGCCAGGCTGTCTCAGCTGATGGACACATTTGTCTCCATTAACTTCCCTGTAGATATCTTACATGGAGTATCACAACCACCTCCAAGAAAAAGTAGTGGTCATTATTTTTGTGTTACAGTCTTAAAAGCTACAGACATTGAGATATGACTCATTCCTGATCATTACAAAAGATAGAATTCTTGAATAAATACATGTTTTGGCCAAAGAAGTAAAGTCACATATGTATTAAATGTTTGTTGAAGGACAAAATCAACAACAAATGAATTTAGTGGATGGAACGGGAACCGGATGCAATTTCTTGTGGGATTCCGGAGTCCTAGCTCTTAATCCCTCTCCTCAAATTCTAATCAAAAATATGATCTGCCCTAATGCAAGACAAACTTAAAGCCAGAGACCATTATCAGTTTTGATAAGATGTTGAGCCAATTCACCTCTTTATAACACAAGTAGTCACACCACAATGCTATTTCCTCAAATCATAAGGCAGTTTATGGGGCAGCACATTGTTGACTCATGCTAAAGCTGTAAATGTGTGGATTCTGATTGTAAACAAGTTAGTGTGTTAGGACCATTTGCAATCTTTTATGAGTATATTAGACGCTACTGGTGTAGAGGCCATCACACTCCAGATTTCCTTGGATTATTACTGGCAGTTTCAAAAATCTCAAAGAGCTGGTTGGAAAATGAAATTGTTCAGTCAACTATAGCCCAACTGGTAATAATTTTAGTTCAGGTGAGCACTCTGTGATCAGGCCAGGGTTTTGATTAAAAAGAATAGTATAATTGTCATCAGAACTCTTGTAATAAAAGGGCTCTGCATCCATGCTCCATTTTTAAAAAAAGCTGTCATCTATAAATGCTTATGACTGTCCTTATCAACAAGAAATCACCTTAATAGAAATTACATTTTCAAAAGAACAATGCATTCAGCTATCCATTGGTATTAGATGACATCATGGGTTTATAATGAGAAGTACTAGGGTTCATTCCAATTTCCACACCAGCTACCTGCTCCTCACAGGTCATTCTTTTTCACCATGTCTGTCTTTCCTTTGTGGCTGTTACTTCCAATACACTAAATAATATGCTTATGTCTCCATTTCTTTACTTTCTTTCACACACTCTACTCCTTACTATGAAAAACTAGGATTTATATTTCACTAATCTTCTTTCTTATTCCTTTCAAGTTTTGAGATATGCAAAATTTCCCAGTTCTTATACTGATTGACTTGGTAAATTTGAATATTCTATCTAAAATTCTGTATATTTTGCTATCAATATTATAGACTCATTTAGATGCTCACTATGGAAAATATTTATGTTTGCATAATTGTCTGCATGTCTTCCCAATTTGGATCTCCCACTTCTGCCATTTTCTCTATTCTTACATTAATCATACTTAGAGGGTTTTTTTGCTAAACATGATCACATCATGTATTTTTTTTTACCAAAGGCTACTCAAAGTGGTTCCAACACGTGAGTTTAGTGCAGCAATATGTAAAGATCATAAATTTTTGACTCATTCAGACATCACTGAACAGAGATGAATCCAAGACCTGAGTCACTTTTCTAATCTCAAATCAAAAAAATTATGAATTCTGTGATCTAGTTCTTCTTTATGCCTGATGCCCTACTGCCCTGGCTGGTCTTTTTACTGGGTACTGTTCATTGGGATGCCCATTTCTACTCCTGTAACTGCATCTGTGGTGAATTTGCACATTTGTAGGCTATGTCTGTGAAGCACGATAGTCCTAACAGCAGCTGGTCTCCCGTAGAGATAAAAGTGAGGAGATTTTTTTGCTGTGCATATGTGATAGTGCTGTTGGTGTTGTTAATAATCCTTGATCACATGTTATGGAGGCATGCCCTTTGCATTACCCATTAATTCCACAAATTCTGGTTGAGTTCTACCCACAATAGTCATAGGATTAGGCATTGAAACTACATAACTGATTAAAAGCAGGCTAGGAAATCAATTCCACCACTCTTCAGTGTTGCAAAGGGACAGATACTTGTCAAGTAAAATATGACAAGATAATTGCAGATGATGATATGTATATGAGGAAATAACCAGAAGTACATTATAAACAGGGGTTATCATTGTTTTCTTCAAATGATAAGATGGAGAATATGTCAGGTATATCAATATATACCTTCAGTCTCACCATTACAACTGAACAATTTTATCATTTTAGGATGATACGAAAAAAATGGGAATAGCTGCATTGCACTAACCTTTTATTTAAGAAACTTCTCCACGTGACCTCTCTCAAAAATAATAAAATATTTAAAATCAGGTGGTGGGCTTCATTTAATCTGAGGGCTATATTGTGCTGAGTCATTACAGAGAAAAACAACAATGGTGGTCTGCTGAGCCTATTGCTGTATAATATAATGAGAAGAAGCCTCTGTGTTGAGGTAATGTTTGAACACGGGATGAAAGGAAGAAAAGGAGCAGTGACATCTAGCACAGCAAACATTGCTCCCAAGTGCAAAGGCCCTGAGGGGATGGAAAATGAGACCGTTTTGGCTGGTGTCCAAGAAGAAACAGAGAAGATGGCAATTAAGTTTTGAGAGATAGATAGATGTCAGCTTATGTAGCTCATCTACTTGACGATTTCCCTGAATAACTGGATGAAACACAAGGAGAGCAGAGGAGCAGCCTTAGTGGGGGCGCTGCTAGGACTCAGTCAACAATCACTCCCTTTTGTCCTTCGACGGATTTCTGATTCCTTGGGAAATCATAAGACAGTCGTTCACTATGTATGTTGAATAAGTGTATAAGACTTCACAAAACGGAGCAAAGGATGATTTCCAGAGTAAGGTGGGGACTCCATGACCAACAGAAAGAAGGTAGTAAGAAAGACATGTGAGAAACTTTATTTGCAAAAGGCAGTTCCTAGGTGATCACATCATGTTGTTGAAAAAATATGAATATCAGGGATCTGTCAAGGTACTGTGAACCAGCATTGAGATTTCAAGAGGAAAATGAAACATGGGAAAATATTTATTTGATGCATTTCCAAAAACTATCACGTGTAGCTTAAGCAATATTTTGATTAAAGAAAGAAACATGGGTCTTAAAAATGTAGACGGCAATACTCATTTCTTTAATGCCTTCGTGAATAACTTACTTGATACTTCTTTTGGGGCTTTGCCATAAATTTCTATAGACGACAAGCATGTCTTAAAAATGGGTCCTCTCAGGGACAATGTTACTAAATTGATGACATTTTTATTATCCATGTTATAATCAGATACTGCAAATTATAATACAAATGGAAAATAATACACATTTAATTATCATCAACTCAGTCTCAAAACCCCTTCCTCTCATTCCTTCTGACTTCTATCATGAAGTGGATGGATGCCGTTCAATGGAAAAATGAAGCTAATTTTTCAGAGTCATTCTGAAAAAGAGACTTCTAAAAGTGTTGAATATATTGGGGACAGTTAGACCCAGAAATTATAGCTGAAAATTTAGTGTTGGGCATACACTGTGATGTATTTTAACCAGAAGACTTGGAGCCACATGCAGATTTTCATAATCATGCATCTGTGCTAACAGGTACTTATTTCGTGTATCATCAAATCGAAAACATATCATGCAACTATAAAAATAATTGAATATCTCCAGGAATGGAGGTTTTATAATTTTGTTTAAGGATACCACAGCAGTATCCTCACAATATTAAAAATATTTAATGCTAATAAAGATTTTTTTTAATTTTTGTGAGTTTGCAAGCCAAATTTTTTACATGATGAAGTGTTAGTTATCAAAGAATGCTATTTTGAATTATCTTTATTTGTGGTGAACACATGTAATATTTCATCATTATGTCTTCTTGTATAAGTATATGAATTTTTAGGACATTAGAATAAAATTGCCATGTTATTTTGAAATATTGGATTACTTTTCTATATTATATTTCATGATAAATATATGAAATATAAGGTTTAATTCTCTAATGTTCAGATATATTTGGCTAAAATTTCATGTTAAAATTAATGAATTGTATTTATTTATTTATGTCTATACAACTTCTCGATTCATTAATCTCATAGTATTGGATCTTTCTGTTGGAATCACCTGGCTATTCCAATAAAAAGCCTGTTAGCAAACCAGCCCTAGAATTTATTGTGCACCACAGTCCCATGCTGTCACACATAGGTACATGAGCTGAGGCTCAGAAGACATATCCGAAAAGGCTCCTCTGAAGGTGTTTCTGCCCGTTTCCAATTAGCCTATTCCCCTCCTGGAATCAGCGAGCTAGTCACAAAGATTCTTCCCATGGTCATGCGGCAGATGCAAGAGAACACGTTAGTGTGTTTCTACCATGGCCATCCATTCTCAGCCCCTTCCCTTGTCTTCCTTCTCATCCCTCCAGTCTCCTTTGTCTTTCTCTGTATCTCTCTTCTCATCAGATAGAATGCCAACATACTATTCTTCTGCAAAGCTGACAAATTTAAATATGTATTCAAGTACCATTTTTAAAACCCTTGTCAAAGGTTTACTGAAGGAACACTTAAACATACGGCATTTTATTGACAATAGTTTGGGCTCCACAACTCTCACTTGAAAATTCCTTGCTTAAATGACTCTTACTTCTTAGCAATGAATGAGATATCAAGTGCTCTGGGTGGAGCGGCCCACCTAGGTCATGTAGCTGTGCACAACCTAACTCACCCATATGATAGATTTGTTGTCTCTCTTTTTATTTTGTCTCTGGTGTATACGCACTCTAGTTTACTTAAATGCCAAATTTCTCTATTTCAATTTAATGTCATACTTCAAAAACTTACCCGG
>JAQQST010000022.1:2718525-2741327 GCA_028646485.1 Cryptoprocta ferox | reverse complement strand
AAGAGATGCAGCAGGAGGAGGACGGCTCGGGCACAGTGTGTCCACGCGGCGCCGGAGGGGCAGGGCGGCCCACAGCGTGCGGATTCAGCGGGAGCGCAAGGGCTCCCGGACACGCTGGCGAAATGGGCCCGGCGGCGCAGGCCTCCCCCAGCGAGGGAAGAGGCGCTCCAGGAGGGGCCAGGGCCGGGCCACAGAAGGCCAAAGAGCAGCCAGAGGGGCCGGCCTCGAGCAGAGCGTGCCCCACCCGGCGGCCGCCCCGGGGAGCCGCCCGGAGACCCGGAACGGAGCTGGAGGCCCGTGCCGAGCCCTGAGGGCCAAACGGCGGCCGGAGGCGCCGGCCTCCCTGACGGGGGTGGGGGCCTGAAACGACGCAGGGCAGGACAGGCGGGCCTCCAGCAGGGAGGGCCGGGATGCAGCAGGAGGGGCGGGGCTCTGTCAGAGAGGGCAGAAATGCAGCAGGAGGGGCCGTTTTGGAGAAGGGAGGCAAGGAATGCAGCCGACGGCGCTGGACCCCGGCAGGCCGGGGGCCCGGGTGGCCGGAGGCGCAGGGCTGGAGCCCAGAGGCCTGAGGGCTGAGTTGGCATGAGGGGCGGGGCTCCCGTACAGGGCGGGCACGAGGCGCGGAGGTGGCGGCCTCGAGCTCTGAGGGAAGATGTGCCCCGGCGGAGGCAGGGCCCTGGCGCCGCGGGCAGGAAGGCAGCAGGAGGGGCATGCCTCTACCCCAGAACGCAGATAGGCGGTCGCCAGGGCCAGGGCTCTGGCCAAGAGGTCCGAAACATCACAGGAGGGGCTAGGCCGGAGCCCAGAGGACGGGAACTCCGGCGCGGGGCCGGACTCCAAGACCACGGGCGACATGCAGGAGGAGGGCCGGGCCAGGAACCCAGGGGGCCGAAGGGCAGCAGGGAGGGCAGGGTGGTGGCCCGGAGGCCAGACGGGCAGGCACGCAGCAGGGACGACAGGGTATCCAGTCCAGGGGGCGGAAACGCAGCAGGGGGCGGGGGGCTCCGGCGCCGAGGGTAGAAATGCCCCCGGAGGGGTGAGACCCTGGCAGACATGGGGCAGACACAGGCCGAGGCGCAGGGCCGGCGCCCAGAAGGGAGAAACGCAGCAGGAGGGGCAGCGCCCTCGTGCAGAGCGCCGCCGTGCAGCAGGAGGGCTAGGGGTCTGGCAGGGCAGGCAGGAACTCAGCCCCAGGGGGACGGTGGTGGAGAGCAGAGGCTGGAAGGCAGCCGGAAGCGTCAATGCTCCGGCACGGTGGGTAGGGGTGTGGCTGGCGGGACCGGGCTCCCGCCCCGAGGGCGGACGCCGCGGGAGGGCCAGGACTCTGGCAATCGATGAGCAGAGGGGCAGCAGGACGTGCAGGGGTGGAGCGCAGAGGGACGGTGCGGACCCGCGAGAGCGGGGCCGAGGCACGGAGGGCAGCAATGCTGCAGCAAGGGGTGCAGGCCTCTGGCCCCGGGGGGCAGGAATGCCGCAGGGGGCACGGGGCTCGCACATAGTGACCGGACGGGGAGCCGGGAGCGGGGGCGGGGGGGCCGGTGGGGCCGGGGGAGCGGGGGGGGGGGGCAGCAGGGGCAGGGGTGGCAGAGGGGCAGCAGGATGTGCAGGGGTGGAGCGCATTTGTCCGTGTCGGGGCCCACCTCCTTGTGGGATATCATTGGACACAATCACGGAACATGCTGCAGAGGGAGTGAGTTTTCAGTGTCCACTACCCTGTTCTCTGCACACATCTACGTAGGCAGAGGCTCTTGTAGATAATATCAGTGACTAGGACACCAGCCATACGTGAGGGAGAGTGTTCAGTCTGTGTGAAGGAGTGCAGGGATGGGAACCTTCGGAGATTGGGTTGGTAATGCTGGGGAAACAGTCCATTACACCCTCTGGCATACCCACTCCCACAATCACCCCTTCCCTTCCTCACCTCCTTAAAGCTGCCCCCTCCCCACACACTTCTTCATTCAGTCTCAGGTACATCCACTAGTTCACACACACATATACCCACACACACACATCCTCTCCTGTTATCTCCAACCGGCCTCCCACCCCTTCCTCCTCCTCCCTCTGTGTCCCTTCTTGATCTTCTTTTCTCTCCATGTCTCTCTGATCATTTTGTTTCCTCTACTCTTTCCTCCCAATGCATCCATCTCTCTTTCTCTCTCCCTGTACCCCTAATTGCCAGGTAGGAGTGCAGCGGCATCCTGTGGGCCATGCACTTCCTTCTGGATACAAAAGGCTGCTGAAGACCGAGTGCTTCACGGGAACACAAAGAAACACATGCAGCGCGACAGAGCTCAATCAGACATCACCAGCAGTGATGGCCTACAGGCATCACCCACAGGCCTGTTATAAATGGGATCTGTGAAGAGTCACCCCTTGCCTCTTGTCCTAAAGGGTGAAGACAGCATGGGAGGTGCTGAATCCAAAGGGATTTCAAAGTGTTGAGTGGGTCCTAGGAACGAGCAGGTGCTGAGGAGGCTCAGAGCTAAGGGGTCCCTGCTGTCTCTGCACATGCTGTGTTCCAGTTCCTTGCACTTAGCACAGGAAGGTTGCTATTGGTGGTGACCCTCTTTCCATATCATCTGGAACCAAATTCCGGGTGGCGCCTGGCTGCCCAGTGGATCAAATGTTCACCTATAGCTCAAGTCATGGTATCACAATTCGTGAGTCCAAGCTCCACGTCAGGCTCTGTGCTGACAGCTCAAGGCCTACAAACGGCCTCAGATTCTGTGTCTCCCTCTCTTGGCTCCTCCCCTGCTTGAATTTCTTTCTCTCTCTCTCAGAAATATGCACTAACAAAATGTTAAATGAAGTCAAGTCTCCTTAACCCACTGCAGATAGAGAATCTCCCCCAGTAATTAGCCACGACTAGTTTCCAGGACAATGACAGCTCAACTACATGATCAACATGGAATTCAGACATGGGAGGTAGCCTGGTCAATGAGGATCTCATGCACAGGAGATAAGGAGATATGAGGTGGTAAAACATGGGGCACAGTGAGGCTCCAAGACATCAGGACAAATGATAAGTGGTAGATAATCATGAGGTGCTTGTGTATGATTTTTTCTTGTGTGCTATTGTTGTTCGTGTGAGGTTTGGGGTGAATGCTGAATACATCCAACTGGGTGTAGGTGTTTGAGTTCTGTACTGTCCCATTAAGAATTGTTCAGGTTCAACCCTGCACCATCCACCACCCAAACACAGAGTAGCCTCTTACCAGGTAGGCTAAGGACATACTCTATTACAATGAGTTCACTCCATAGGTAGGAATTCTTGCCAAAGAATAGCAGGACATTGTCGAAATTCATTGGAGACCTATATTCCTCCAAACGCCTGGGTACCATGGGGGAGAATGGTGAAATCTCAGCCCGGGAGACCTGCTCCCTCCTGATTTCTTGAATACGTAACTTCTAACAACTCTCATCCCCACCAACCCACCGACAAAACTTCAGACTCCATGGTAAGTCCTTCCAGCCACAGAGGATGGGAGGAGTAGTGGAGGGGAAGACCAACGAGAAGAGAGGGAGAGCCATGGTGGGTTTGGAGGAAGAGAGAGAGAGAGATGTGGACGAGAGGAAGAGACCGAGGGAGGAAATGTGTGTGGGGGCCAGAGTTCAACGAAGACCATGGGGATAGAGGGAGACAGTGATGGAGAGGAAAAGAGGAAGACAAGGAGAGAAGGAAGGAAAGTGGGAGGGAGGGCCAAGGGGAAGACAAGGGGAGGTGGAGTGTTCAAGAGGGAGGGAGGAAGGACTAGAAGTGCTGAAGAGACAGACAGAGGTGGGCTGACAGTAATGGAGGGGGAATAACAGGTGTGCAGTGTCAACACAGAGTAGTGCTGTACAGGGCACAGCATATAGCATGAAAGCCAACATTTCCTGGCTGGATTTCAAGGGGAGGCCTGAAAGACTCCCTGAAGCTGAAGACAGTCCTATCAAGGTCCTTCAAAATGAGGAGGAGAGGCAGAGATGGGAACAAAGGAAGTGACCAGATCCTCCTGTTCTGTGGGAAGCCTGGTATTTCCCACCACCATACAGGAAATAGGACTGCCAGAAACAGACCTGAGGGGAGGGCACAGCAGGAAGTGCAGGAAGGTATCAGGTAATCAGGATTGGCCAATTTCAGGAAAATCATGGTGCTCTACAGCCATGAAGCTCAATACTCTCCCAGCGGAATCAACCATATTCAGGCACATGCCCAGGAAATGGGCTCACCTTTGTCATCCCATGGCCCCTGGGAAGACACAAGTGACTCAGGACACAGAATGGATCCAAGGTGAGCAGAAGAGCCAATGTCTCCTTCGTATCCCAGGAGGCAGGAAAGTTTCCGGCCTGTAATTTGAAAGGAACCCATGGTAGCAGATAGGTTATATTCCATTACAACGATGGAGGGAAAGCTCACCCGTTGGGAGGGAATGGGCGGGAACACGATCCCAGACCCTAGGCAAAGGAGAGATCCTCAAGCTGAAGTGAAAGACGCTGACTCAAACTCCTCTTGGCACAAAAAGGAATCTCCATCATCAGTAGGGCTGGATACTTGTAAGCAGGTAGCTGCTATCTTATGTCTGGACCGCCTGTGTTCTTTGAAAGGCTAAAGCATGTTACCAGCCATAGGGTTATGTGACTAGGTTCAGCCAACTGTATTCAAATCATTCTTCAACTGAGGTTTGCCTGTTGTAACCAATACACGGGAGTAGGCTCCTTGTGCGCCTCTCCAACTAGCATATAAGTGGGAACCATGGGTCACTGAGGATACGGTGTTCATGTAAGAGGTAGAGGGGCTAACCCTTATGAAGGTGCCCTGAGCATCAGTGCAGAACAGCTCTGGTCCATGTGAAAGAAGTCAACCCGAGAGAAGCACCAAGGATATGACCTGTGCTTGATGGATTGTTGAAGAGCCCAAAGAAATCAAAGGCATGAGCGGAGTCCGGTATTGGTTCCCAGGGAAGGTGCAGTGGGGAGGAGTGGGGTGCTGGTTGTGAAAACGTAGCATGCTGGGAGAATGACTTTTGGAGATCTAAGGGGCTTGGCATTGCATAGGAAATCTTCACCGGGGCGTAGGATTCTGATTAGGCAGGTGCTCTCCCCGCAAGCAAAGAAATTTGACTGTAACATGCATGTGTGATGGGGACAGGAAGGGTCTCTTAGCTGTGTCGGAAAACTACATATTCTTGGTGTCCCTTGACTACCTCAGATATGCACGACTCCTTATTTACCAAGAAGAGGTCATTCCAAAGGTGTCAGTGGTGTCAGAATGATGCTTTAAGTCATCAGTCAGAACCGGCATGCCCGGGAGGCTCAGGTCAGGTCATGATCTCTGGATCTGTCGGATTGAGCCCTACATCGGGCTCTGTGCCAGTAGGTATAGCAAAGCCTGGAGTCTGTCTTCCGTTCTGGGTCTCCCTCTCTCTCTGATCCACCCCTATTCAGAGTGTCACTTTCTCTCTTTCAAAAGTAAAGAAAACCAAAATATAAAATTTAAAAAAATATTAACAAAGACTTGCATCAGAAACCAAAGGAGGGAGGGATGAGAAATTAAGGTGTGAAATACCCATGAAGCACATGGGTATTAAGAAAGACAATGGAAGAAGTACATCTGTCCCTACCACTAATACAGCACATGACAAAGGAGTCAGTGGGAAAAAATCAGCAGATTGTTTTCAAAATTTAGGAAAGTGTATGCTGTGTGTAACAAAGAGAGCTTTGGGTTCCATGGTGATGAACAGGTGGAATGCAGGAGGAAAGCAAAATGCATGACTAAATGCCCAAACCACCACCAGCCAGCTGAAGTCCAAGTCCCCAGTGTCTTACTGTATATGCCTGGTTGTTCCCCTGCTCATGATTCAGGCAGTGACAGACTTCAGGCCCCCCAAATACATGGGGAAATCAGAAAAGCCCAACCCCGTTATGGGGTACAGCAATTTGATCCCCTAATGGAGAAAAGGGTCCAATTCTGGAGCTGTCAGAATCCACAATGTCCTTACACTAAAGTCAGGTCAGGCCGAAAGAGCAGCGGCTTGCAGAATGCACAGGTGTGCAGGGAAGAAGGCAACACGGACAGTGAGAGCTGCGTCCACTGAAGCCCTTAGGCAGAGCCAGCAGAAGAAAAGGACACATTGGGCCCCACAGGGAGAGAGAGGAGCTGACACAGACAGGGATCCTCGTGTACACGTGGCACAACATGTTGACATAGCAAGGTCTGGAACAGACACACGTGGGCTAGAGATTTAAAGATCAGAATTCTCCTAACATGCCTAGGGCGTCCTCTCTCCCGGGACAGGAATCTGGAAAGCACAGTCTTAGCGGTATATTAGAAGATGCTGGTAGGGCGCACATATAGGCCCACAGGCAAATTGGAATTTCCTGTTGGAATCCCTGGAGAGCCCTATAGACACCTCAGGACGCAGGTTGCGACCTGCACTGAGGGATAAAGCCCAGGGGTTGTACTACCTGGCACACAGAGCACGCCTGGCCTCTCCCCAAGGTCAAAGGACACAAAGGTCCACACCTGAGGACTTTGCTCCCCAAGCCTGTGAATATTCCACAACCACAACCATCCCCTGCCTTCCCTTTGGGACAGGCCAGCACAAAACCTGGATTTGGTAAATAACACGAACTCATAGGAGACAAGGACAGATAAGTGACCCTATGCCCACCTCTGCCCCAAACACTACATCCTCCACAAGACATTTCTGATGATGGCCTGTGCAGAGGAAGCTCCAACCGTCCCCTGAAATGGCCCAAGCATTGGCCCCTGAGGCGATGCTACCACAGCAGAAGTCCTTAGTCCATCCTTTCTCTGACAAGCATAACCAATGTCAGGTGCCAGCATGTGGGAGCCTGGTCCGCCGCCACTATGTCCTCCACCGGCAGCACCAAATTCTCCCCGGGCCGGACACCTCTGTCTCTGGTAGGGCCTTGCGTGGCCCCACAGGTTGTTCGGTTGTGGCCTGCAAAACTTCCATCTGGGACGCCTGCGCCATCTCTTGAGGCCCAGTACCTGGGCGGGCCCCAGTCTCTTGATCGTCCCCTTCCATAACGAAGGCAGCACAGGGTGGCCAGGCTCTCCACTCTTTCCGATACCCGACAAGCTCCACATTGGCCCTGCTCCCAGACCTGAGCCCCAGCAGCTGCAAAGGGAGAGTTACGAGCTGAAAGCTGTGACCTCGCTCAACTGACCCAGTTATGACGGGAGAGGCTGTAAGTTAAAGCATGGCCCTTCCACACCAGACACGGCTCCTAAGGGAGAGTCGGGAGGTTAACGTGCAGACCTCCCTCCCCAGACCCGTGTATGAGGGGAGAGGCTGGAGTTGAACATGCAGACATCCCTAACCAGACCCAGATCAGAAGGGAGAGGCGGGAGGTGAAAGCATGGCCATCACTCCTCACACCTGTCTATGAAGTGAGAGTCCAGGGGTGAAAACATTTCCTTCCCTCCCCAGGCCCTGCTACGATTGGAGAGGCGGGAGTTGAAAATCACAGCCCTTCCCAATGGAACCTGGCTATTACTGGAGAGGCTGGAGGTGAAAGCTCAGCTATCCTTCACCAGAGCTGGCTATGAATGGAGAGATGGGAGGTGAATGTCCCCACCTTTCCTCATCAGACCCTGATACATAGGGAGATGGGAAGTGAACGCACAGACCTCCCTCACCAGGTAGAATCAGTGGAGCCCTGAGGCTAACCTTTTAGGAGGGGGAGGGGGAGGAGGAGAAGGAAGAGGAGGAGGAGGAGGAGGGGAAGGAGGAGGAGGAAGAGGAATAGAGGCTGCAGTAGCAGGAGGAGATGCAGCAGAAGAGTAGACACACAAGGAGGCTGGATCGGCGGGGAACGTGGCCCTACAGCCAGCGGAGCAGCACCGCAGGAGCCAGTGCAGTGTCTGCCACAGCCCAGGACCCCCTGACGGAGCTGGAGCCTGGGTTGGGCAGGTCCTGGGTTCAAATGTAGAGTGAGGGCACTGGTGCCTGGCAGGTGGGAGGCGTGTTGGGTACTCATAGCTAACCCTGCATGTCTGAGCCAATAGGGGCCTTCAGGTTGCTCTAAAATATTCATGCATCAAAACATGAAGCAATTATCACCAGGCTAGGACTAGTGGAGCATAAAGAACCCTTCACTCAGGGCAGATATGGTAAGTAAATTATTAGTTGTGCAATTGGGGAAACAGAGAGGCCACACACCTATCTGTGATACTCATACCCTCTGTAATTCTCAAGATGTTCTGTGCAAAGACCATTTCGGACACACACACTCCATTGCTGTAATGTCAGCATGGCCCCACCCTATGCTATGTAGGAAGAAGTCATGAACACACTCCAGGTGGGTTACAAGGTGTCTCCACAAACCCACCACCCAGCCTCTCTCTCTCTCTCTCTCTCTCTCTCTCTCTCTCTCTATTTCTCTCTCACTCTCTCTCTCTCTCCAGGTATCTACCTCTCTGCCTCATTCTCTTTCCTCTGCCTTCTTCTGTGTGCCTTTAAGTCTCTCTCTGTGTCTCTGTGATTCTGTGATCATTTTTCCCTTCTCCTCTGCCCCACACTTGTCCCTCCATCTCTTTTGTATCTGCATTTTCCTCTTTCACAGTAAGAGAGCAACTGGGTTCCTGTGGGCCATGCAGTTCCTTCTGGACTAAAAATGCAGCTCATAGCCCAGGACTTCATGGGAACACACAGAGAAGCACATGGATAAGAGGGAGCAGACACTGGACCATGGATGTTCCAATCCCAACCTGCCCTAGGCACCTCTGTGATGTGAGGAACAGTGCCAGGCAACGTCCTGCCTTTCCTCTCATCCTGAAAGCTGGGTAGTCTATGCTAACCTCAGAAATGAAGGGACTGCACTCTCTGGACATTGGAACATGAACATCTCCCATAAGCACCAGATTAGAAGCCCCCAGTTTCTCTCCTTCTCAGTCCAAATGATTACACAGACTCACTCAGGCACAAAGACACATTTCAACACAGGAACATGGACAATAAATATGCCCATTGCCAGACCAAATACTAGGTCTCAGAAGAAAGCACCCACAGGCACCCCCTAACACTCCCAGAGACTCAAGTTGGATCTTGGCATTCATGCATTCTCCTTTGGACATCCTGCTCCCAGGCCTTGCAACTACCCACAACCCACATTTGCTTTCACCTCTCACACGACACACTTCTTTTTGCTGGTAACCAATCATGGCTGAGAACGGAGTGTGATTCAGTATATGCCTTGCATAAAGCAGCCTTGATAAGAAAAGAGAGCCACAAGCAATACCAACCTTCCTGTGCATAATGAAAGGAACTAGAACATGGCATGTGTAGAAACAGCAGGTACCACTATGCTCCCAGCCACCTCAGCTCCTATGCAATCATCAGAGAGAGATGAGAGAGAGAGAGAGAGAGAGAGTGTGTGTGTGTGTGTGTGTGTGTGTGTCTGGGAGGTGAGTGACCCTGTGCCCACCACTGTTCCAAACACTGCATCCTCAGCAAGACATTCCTGATGATGGTCTGTGTAGAGGAAGGTCCTGCCATCCCCTGAAATGACCTAGGCTGAGGTCCCTGAGGCGATGCTGCCACAGCAGAAGTCCTTAGGTCATCCATTCTCAGACAAACAAAACCAATGTCAGGTGCCAGCATGTGGAAGCCTCTGTGGGGGTCCCAAGGGGTTCCCGAGGCAGAGACTGAGAAGACGTGCTTCCCCAGTGGGTGGGGAAACAGTAGTGAGAGAAAGCAGAGCCTCTGCCCTGGAAGGGCCAGGCTGGCTCATCCAGATCCCCACATCCCCAACCTGACACGCAGCAGACCATATTCACAGCAACGTTAATGCGACCAAACCTCCACGGATTTACACTGGCCAAACCTCCTCTGGGGAAGAGCCCCTGTAGGGAAGGCTCTTCACCTGGGGAGATGATGGGTGCTTTCAGAATTCTCTTTTTTTTCTTTATATTTTGCCCGTTTCAGTATGATATGTCGTGCTGAAGGTCGATTCAAGTTATGTCTATGGAGGTTCTTTGCACCTCTTGGATTTCAATGTCCATTTCTTTCCCCATTTTCGGGAAGTTTTCAGCTATAATTTGATCCAGTACCCCTACAGGAACTTTTTCTCCTTCCTCATCTACAGGAATTATTATGATACGGATACTGTTCCATTAGATTGTATCACTCAGTTCTTGAATTCTCTTTTCATGTTCTTGTATCAATTTCTCTCTCTTTTTCTCAGCTTCCTCTTTTGTTATAACTGTGTCTTTTAATTCACATATTCTCCTCTTTGCCTCTTCAATCCGTGCAGTGGCTGCCTCCATTTTGTTATGCACCTCATTTATAGCCTTTTTTAACTCGTCACAGCTATTTTGATGGCCCCTGGTCTGTGTATCATTAGCTTCTTTGATGTTTTTTTTTCAAGTCCAGCAATTAATTTTATGACAATAATTCCAAATTCTTGTTCAGTTATGCTGTTTAAGTCTGTTTTGAGCAGTTCTGTGGCTGTGACTTCTTCTTCGAGTTTCTTTAGAGGAGAGTTCTTTCATTTCGTCATTTTGGCTAGCATTCTGTCTCTTGGCAATTTTAAAAGCTCATTATGCACTGTGCACCTGTTAGTATTGTTCTATTAATGGAGTCTCATTGTCCAGCATCTGTCGTTTCAGAAAGAGTTCTTTTAATGGTGTGTCTCGGTTTCTCTTGTTGTGCCTTTGATTATTTTACTTCCCTGGTCAGTGATATTTTTGACTCTCCACCACATGTACTTTGGCTTGTATCTTGAGTTATCCCTGAAAAGGAAACAGACTAGCATACAGGGAACAAAAGCATGCAAGTGCAGAAATCAAACAAACAAGCAAGCCAAAAGGGGAAAGGAAGTAAAGAAAAGTAAAGGAAAGGAAAGGAAAGAATGAATAGAAAAAAGAGAGAAGAACAAACAAAAACAAAAACAAGAACAAGAACAAAACAAGGTGGGGACAGAGACAGCAAAAGTCTATGGACAGTCTAAAAGCATATAAGCAACTAAGAGGAGAGATAAGAATATGCTAAGAGAAATATATCTGGATGGCAGCAGAAAAGAAGGAGATGCATAGAAAATAGAAATAAAAAGACAACTCCCCTTTGCAGATGGGCATTGTTTGGTGTTAGGTCAGGTCTCGGGGGCTGCTCTCTCTGAGGCCCCACCTTGGTGGTTGCAGGGGGAAGAATGGGGTCGCTTCAAGCTCTGCTCGGACAAAGCGTTGCAAGCCACTCTTCTGAGTCCCATCTCCCTGTGCCTCGGGAGAGCCAAACTGTGTTCTCCAACCTCCGCCTCACTTCCAAATCCTAGTCCATGCAGTTCAACACCGTCACCGGAGATTTGATGCATTCCTGCTGGCAGCCGGACTCCCGGCCTGGATTTCGATGCCCTTTTCTCAGCGCCGCTGCCGCGGCTGCACCTCTGCCACTTTTCAAGGCGCCTTTCACGGCACAGCCGCCACCGCTCTTCGCACCACTGCCGCCTTTATCTGTGCCGCCGCCTTTCACAGTGCTGCTCGGAATGGATGCTGCTGCTGTGCCCAAGGAAGTATTCGCTGGACAGATCGGAACAATTTGTCTCCCCATGCCCAGCAGTTATATATGGGGAGACGGACGAGTTTTTCCTCCCTTAGATATGGTTCTATGTGCATTTTCCCTCTCTCTTTCTCTTCCCCTTGTCTCTCCAGGGCACAGCACGCTCTTGCCCTTTAGCCGCCTTTTCCTTCCCAGCGTCTTGTCTGGCACATTGGGTCCTGTGCTGGTCCGAGGCGTGTTTTTGCTTCCATCACACCTGCCATTAAGGCTTACCCTTCCGTTGCTAGAAAACCTTCTACTTTGTGATGTCATAACGTCTGCATATCTTATTGTTCTAGGCTCCCCAAAGCTGCCATAGCGGTGGCTGTGTTGAAGATGATGCCTTTGACCAACAGACCTGCACATAGTCTTACAGGAGGTAGGGTGTGATTCTTCAAACATTCGAAAGTGTTGTCCTAGCGATGGATGCACTGATGTTTCAGCCTCCATTAACTCTAACAGGAAAGGATATTCCGTGGTGGAAACTATACAGAACTTGATATCAGAGATGAGTGTGAGAGGCTTAGAGGTACCTAAATGCCTGGTGATGCAATAACCTGAAAGTCAAATTGAAATAATTACACTATTCTTACATAAAATGCACATATACTGTGCGTTGCTTCGCCTCGCCTTGCATATGTTTGTTGATATTACTCACGTTTCAGGAAGCTGTTGGTGTTGACAGCCGCAAACACTTTGCGTGGTTAGTAGCTATTCTCAGTGTCATGCAGCTAAGAGGGAACAATGCCACTGTGTGTTTAAGATCAAAGCTAGATGTATTCGGTGTGGCCATAGGGAAATCAGGGCCACTAAAAGCAATTCATTGCCTACCAATGCATGGTATTTTAGGTAAGCCATACACAAGGTACTGAAAGTCTGTATAAAATTTCAATGATAGGAACAATTTTCCACTTTCAATGTAAGTGGTTTTGCAACCAGCATATTCCATCCATCATTACAACATACACAATATATTGAGGAAATTATTAAAAGGTTCATCTACCATGATGTGTTGAAATCCATTTCTGCCTGAAAGGATGACCCAGACTATGTGAATCAATAAAGCTGATAAATCTTATTCATAATCAGGAGAAATGAATCTTCTGAATGTCAAATGTAATACATTTGAGGGCTCAGTCTTCGTTCAACTCATTTTCATTTTGTAGTGAAAAAATTTGGAACGTTTTTATATTATTGAGAGACAGAGACAGAACACGATTAGGGAAGGGGAGGAGATGGGGAAACACAGAATCTGAAGCAGGCTCCAGACTCTGAGCTGTTCATGCAGAGTGTGACGCGGGGACTGAAGCACAAACTGCGAGATCATGCCCTGAGTCAATGTCCAACCCCCAAACTACTGAGCCATCCAGGTACTCTCCCACTCCTTTTCTTAAACAAACAATCAAACAATCAAACAAAACTTTTATCTGCTTAGCTTAAGCTAACAATACCTCATATTCATAAGTGTTTAAAATGGAAAGAAATCCTCATATCCAATAAGAGTGACACCTGGGTTTCCTTTGGATCAAAGCTGATACCAAGAGGCACACAACCTTCAATGCACTTGAATAGTGTACTTGGAGAGAGTCCCAGAGCAATTCCAGTAGAAAAGGAAATAAAGGAGATGCCAAAGAAGAAAATGGTTTCCTTACAGAAGACATGAATTAGGAGCAGAATGTCCCAGAGGCAGTACAAAGCAGTATGCAAATTCTGATAGGGAGAAGGTGCATGATCAAACAAAACAAAAACAAATAAAAACAAAATCTCACAGATATTCTACACAGTATGTATTATAATGTCAAAGAGAAATTAGGGGAAATTAATCTAGGGATATTTGCACAGGTGTTAAAATACCCCATATAGGAGACTAGCCATTGAGAAGAAACATCTACAAACCGAAAGATAGTAAATACTGGTGCAAAGGTGTCTTCCAATTACACATTCAAAAGCCTCCTACCTCTAGGAAGAGAGGCTTGGCACCAAAAAGCCTGCAGAAAGCAAAGGAAAAGCATATGGCCAATGACATCACGCAGGTCACATTAACTGTTCCCATAATGAGAAACCCTTCCACTGAAAGTTCCTTTAACTATTTGCAATACACGTTAATGTGTTTTGATTTAAATAACCCACTAAGCGTAATTTATGTCACATTGACGAACACACAATGTATACAGTGTGCTCTTGGATTTGTGATTTCAGTGACTCATCGCTTCATCACAGCACCCAGTGCTCATCCCAACAAGTGCCCTCCTCAGTGCTCATCACCCATATTCCCTCTCCCCTGACCCACCATCTGACTGCAGCCCCATACTCTAAGGTTCCTCTCCTTGCTCGGCACCTGCCATGGCCCCAGGAATGTGACTTGTGATCCAGAAGAAGCTGAGACCTGGTAATCCTGGGCCTCCATCTTCCTTGAAGCGGGCGGTCAAGAGTCAGTAATTCAGGGAATCAGGGGCCCTGGAGAGAGTGTGGGTGAAATGGACCATTGGTGTAGTGGCATCGGATTTTCTTCAACAGGACAATTCATGTGAGGTTCTCTGATCCTGGCAGGTGAGCCACACTTTGGCCACCAGTCAGCTGTTCCTTGGGGCTCTTACCTATTTTTCCTGTGCTCCAGGCCCAGGGAACATAGGGCAGCTTGGACCACATGCCTCAAGTGACTGCCTCCTCCAGGGTTGTGGCACCAAGGTGGCATGCAGGGATAGTTGTGTGGATGGACAGATGAGCACCTGCTCTGTTGGGGGACCGTTCCATGTCAGCGACCCCTCACAGCTGGCATGAGCTCAGCACTGTATCTGAAGCTGGGCTTGGGACATTTCAAGTTCTGCCCCAGAGCTCTTTTACCCTTTGCATGGAGTTGGTCCCAGCATGAGCCTCTCAGCCCTTGTGCAGGGGCCACTGCCCTCTCACAGCCTACCTAGAGGCCTGGCCCCAAGTAGCATGAGGAACTGGGTTCATTCCTCAGTTTCAGAGCAGTTGAGTGTATACAGAGGAGGCTTTGGACATTGAAGTCAGAATTCTGGCCATGCTCCATCCACTCTACCCACTTCTGCAGGAGGGATTACCTGGCTCACTCCTTCTAGGTTTTATGGAACCTATATCCCTAAAATCCTCTAATTGACTTCTTGTGTGGCAGAAAGCTTTGGGCCTAGGGAGGAACACTGGTCCCAGTCCTCTGGCTGTCCCCAAATACATGTCTGCACAGCTCCTTGACATGTGAGCTGCAGACTTTCATTACAACTCCCACAGGCCTCTCTCTAGGATTTGTGAGGCAAAGATGGAAGTGACATGCCAGTGACCCTTTGGGATCACAGCGGTTGGTCTAGCCTGTATCCCCGCCTACCTGCCTTGCCAGCATCCCATTCAGGGAGGTCTTGCCCATTTTCAGGATCAGAGCAACGTCTGGACAGTGTACGTACTACTAGTCATGTGTCATCAGTGCCAGCCACATGGTCGGTGTAATGGATAGCATGGTGCAGTGGAGGTTGTAATGGATAGCATGGTCCAGTTGAGGAGCCCTGACCTCCCCAGGAAGGACTTGGGGGCATTTTCCAGAAAGTGGTAAGATACAGAATACTCTGTTAGTGGGATACAGGCTGCCTGTCCAAGCCCTAACACTGTCAATCTCAAACACACACTCAAACCACACCCATCTACCCAGGCACACACTTGTCCTCTCCTGCTATTTCCACTTATGCCTCCTTCTTTCTCCTCTAACTACTTCTCTGTCCCTTCTCTCTCGAAAACGCTCTGGGTCACAGTCTCTATTTTTATTTCCTCCCCCCATTTCTTCTGACCACAACTCCCTCTCCATCTCTGTTTTCCAGGCCCTCCCTTAGCACGGAAAGTGTGCAGCCGGATTTCTGTGAGCCATGTTTTTCCATAAGAACACAGAAGGCCGCTGATCACAAAATGCTTCAGGGGATTATCAAAAGAACCACACCTGTGAAAGGGGGGAAGGTCACAACTGGATATCACAAGCAATGATGGGCTGCACAGGATATATGTGGACTGTGAGTAGTCTGGACCTTTCCTGCATGTTGGGTGCACACCACCTGGGAGATCGAGGGAACTCAGGGTGGTACACCCAGTGTCAAGAGTGTCAGACCAAAGGGCGGGAGCTGAGGGGGCTGGGAGCCATGTTTTACCTGGTATTTCAGACATGCCATGTTCCCTTTCCTTGCTCTCAGCCTGGGAATGCTGGGCTTCCTTGTGGATCCCTTTCCATGGCAACTGAAATCAAGGCTCCTTGACCCAACACCATTTCTGCATCTCCCCCAGTTTTCAGGCATGATCGGTGCCCAGGACCAGGATGTGCTCAGCTACATGGTCAGTTTGGAGGTCAGACTGGAGAGACTGCAGCTGGAGGCAGGCCTGTCGGAACTGATGTTTGAGTAGGAGAGGGTGAGGCCATATTGCTCAACTCACAGCAGGCAGGCAGATGAGGACCCCTAGGATGATTCTCCTCTTCTTCCCGCAGATGAAGGAAGGGGGCCATCCCAAATGATGCTGCAGGTTGAAGTTTTCTTTGCAGACAACCTGTACTTCCAGGACCCAGTGATCAGTAAGGAGTACTACCTTCGCTTTGCTGGTAGGGGTTGGGTCACAGGATGTTGTGGGGCAGGGGCCTGTAGAGAATGGTGCAGATGAAAGAGGGAAAGGGGGTGAGTTAGGAGTCAGCCATCAGGTTCTCCCTCTATTCATTTGTTCCTGCAGGCTATTGTGTGTCTCGTTCCACTCCAATCCACTGGTTCTGGGATTATGAATGTGGACCTCCCATCCAGAAGCCTGACACCACCAGCCTGAACTTGTTAAACTGGCTGTGTGAGCACAGCTGCCCAGGGTCAAAAAGGATTGCATAGGTGATGTCCCAGAGGCATTCCTCAGCACTAGGTATGTGGATTCCCCCCGCCTGTGGGGGAGAAGTTCCTGAGGCCCACGATGACCTGGACTGTTTGCCCTACTAGATCATCATTGAGGACCTGTGGCCCACTCCCCTGCAGTACTATGTGAGGGAGGAAGCCTCTAGGAGACACTGAGCTGAATAGAGGACATGTCAGTGAGAACCCGAGTGCCTGGGTGCTTACAGCTGTGTTGTATGGGCAAGGAGCTCGTATGGGCAGTGGGGTGGAAATTGAGGATTATAGGAGCCTGGGATGCAAGTCACCTAATCAGCAGGTGGGATGTTGACAAATGAACCTGCGGGAACTCAGCTGGACACAGCCTCCTATCGGGATGGTGGATCCCTGGAAGCCCAAGGCAGAGGGGCTGAGGGACTGCACGTCCAGGGTCAACTCTGGAGAAGTAATATTTCTCCAACAAAAATACCTCCCATGGCTGTCTGCCCCTCGCTATTGGATCTCCTCCTACCCCTTCAGTTTGGAATTGCCTGCCAGAATTTGGGACTGGATCTCATGTGCCTCAAAACGCTACTCATGAGAATCCACGTATGGCCTCCAGGTGTGTCTCTACCCCACTTCCTTCCACAGCTATCTGTCCATTCTGGGAAATGATCAAAGGCTATGTGTGGTCTGGAATGGAGGCCCTGACTGATGAAAGGGAGAGGGATCCCTAAAGGGGGAGGCCACTTTTGACTGCAGTTTGATTATCAGTGGATTTAGTTCTTTTCATCTATTACAGCCTGCTGTTGATTGCCCATCTGTGTGGTGTGTGGGTGGGTGTGTGCGTGTGAGTGTGTGTGTGTGCGCACATGTGCATGCCCAAGTGTGTGATAAACCATGTCTGCATGTGCTCCCAAATGTCAGTGTCCCTCCATCTGTGTGGATGTGAACACTACAGAATTTCAATGTTTTCCCATCTAGAACATAACCAGGATGCTTCAGCTACTCACATTTGGGAAAACGATCACACCTGGCAGACTCCAAGTTTATCCACAACGTTTCTGATATGATAATAAGAGGGAACTCAAGGAAGCAATCAATCCTTCTGTATTAGTGTGCGAGTTTTATGGGAGACACGTGAAGGGAAAAAGTGGAAATGGCCTGAGTGTGATCGTCCGAATGCTATGAATTAGTGTGGGGGGGAGTTGCTCACGAATAGGTTATGGCAAGGCGCAACATGTGTAGAGGCTGTGTCCCTACCTGGGCAGAGACTGGAAGGAGGTGGAAGAGACTGTCTTGTTATGTGTTCAGTATTCCATCGGGCCGAGCAGAAAGATAGGGATGGGACTGCCAAGTGAGCCCCAGAGAGTCCATTGGCTCCTGTAGAGTGAGACCCAGTCATTGAGGATCTCCAGCCAGGTCCCTTGCTCCCAGAGAGGTGTCCTCTCATTGGTCAGATACCATCCATGAGAATATCCACAGTCAGGGTTACAGGCAGGGCCCCTGTTCCAGAAGAACACAGGGGGAGTCCACTTCTCCGGGTCACTGCCAACATGCCCTTACATGCCTCCCCATCCCATCACCCCTTTGGCCCAAAGCTCTGTCAGAGACAGTGTGTAAAAATTGAAGATGCATGAGGGGAAAGAACAAGTGTGACTTGTTGACCGCAGTGAGGCTCGTGAGCAGGATTTCGCAGAGAGCATCCGTGAGAGTGGAGGTCCACTGAGTCTCTGTGAGGGTGTTGGGTGCATGTAGGGGTGTGTGCATGAGATCTCTGTATCTTCTGTGACCGTGTGCATGCATACGTGAGGGAGATTGGATGGCAATGTGTCTACGTGAGTGTATGTGTAGTCCACTGGACAGTCAAGAGGAGAGACTGGGATCTTTCTGGATGTGCTTCTTAAGGGAGAGTCACATGCTAGAATATAGAGAGTGCAGAAACTTCTCTTCTGCGATGCTCATGGTAATGGCTTAGGCGGAGGCATTCCTTACTTAGATAGGGAGCTCCCCTCAGAATGCAAAAGGCAGAAAGTGCCAAGGTCAGTGGAGGATGGGTAAGTGGCGGATGTCATGGGCCTTGTGTACAACCTGTGTTTGTGTGTGTGTGTGTGTGAGTGTGTGAGTGTGTGTGTGTGTGTGTAGTCTGTGTGTAGTTTGTGATGACAAATAACAGGACTGAGGCTACTTACAAAAGGCTGTAGAGTTGGGAAGGCTGCTTGGAATCCCAATATGCTCTTCAGGCTCTTCTTGTTTCTCTGAATTCCTGCTCCTTTACTCTTAACTCCATTGTTGTTCCTTCCAGAACAAAGCTCCTCTTCTTTCACTGTTTCCTCTGCGCTTCAATTGCAATCCCTGTGATTCATCTCACCCTCACAGATAACTTTGCATCCCTGTCCTTCACAATAGGGCACCCAAATTCAACACTCCTTTTTGTTCTTTCAGCCTCTATTGTAAAAATAAATAATTGGAGATGAAAGCAAACCATCCATCATGATTTACTTTGACAAAGGTTTGTCTGTAGGGAGGGGAATATTCATTAGAGCAGACATGAGTTAGGAATCATGAAGACAGAAGAAAACTTCGAAGAAGAGCAGAGAGTAAATTGATTTCCTCTGACAAAGTTAGGATGCCATCAAAATGTGCAGTGACATTTGTACAGGTGGTAAGGGGATTATTCTGATCTTAAGCTCTGACATGATCGGACCTCAGGTGCTGTCCCTATAATTAAAAATATCAGGGTTGATGGCAGGAGGCTGGATTTAATGAAATGCAATTGGTTAAGCATTGAGGGTATTGTTTTGAGAGCAGAATATGGGGCAAAGTTTTGAGTCACGATGCAGAGATTCGTTGTGGATGAGAACGTGAAGTGATGTAACGTTACAGTAATTCAATGTGCAGAAAAATTTCACCTGCCATCACTCAGAAAGCACAAGCACAGAGACTATGGAAAGAAACAGGATGTTTTAGTTTTTAATGTGTATTTACTTTTGAGAGAGAGAAGGGACCTGAGTGAGGGAGGTGCAGAGACAGAAGTCACAGAATCCAAAGCAGGCTCTAGGCCATGAACTGTCTGCACAGCCCAACGTGGGGCTCAAACTCGTGAACTATAAGATCATGATTTGCTCTAAGACAGTCATTTAATGGACTTAATCAAACAGGGGCCCCTAACAGAGTCACTATGTTTAAGAAAGTAAATTTAAAAGGATTATTATGCAGGTCCCTGAATGAAGGTGCTATGTTTCTGCCTATTCATATGCATATCCATTGACATTCTTATGAAATCATCAAACTACCACTAAATATATTGATAACTAGAGCTAAAATTAAGATTTTATCAAGACAATTTTGTGAAATCATTCAAAGTTTGAGTCCCGGCATTGCCTGCGTTCAGGACTCACAATGAAATTTGCAGGAACCAACATAGGGTTGTGTTGAGGTGTGAATGCACATATGGATCCAGGGAAAAGAACAGAGACACCAATCAATGTTCCACTCATATTTGCCAATTGCTTTTCATCAAAGGTGACAAGGCAATTTAATGGGGGAAAGGAAAGCTTTATAAAAATAGTGTTTGGATAATTGGCTATGCAAATGGAAGATACATAAATATAAGTCCCTCCTAATGCAATATACAAATAGTAAACCAAGAGAACCCATAGATGTAAATGTAAAAGGAAAAATTAAAGGCTTCTATAGGAAAACATCTTCTGACCAATGGTAGGGAAATATAGGATGCAAACCAAACTGTGCAGAAAAACACAGAAAAAAAAGAATGGCATCCAAATTGAAAACTTATGGTATTGTAATGTAAATAGGCAGAAAATATAAAACGTCATGCCATAGATTGGGAGAAAACATTTGGAATATGTACACGCTTGTAAAATAATTTGTATTGACATGTAAAGAACACTGACATCTCGATGATAGTTATTAAAGTATTATAAAAATATGCTTCAGGATTGGAAATAAAAACACGTTACAAAAACATATGCAAATGCTGTTGAAGACATACAAATTAATTTAACATCATTAACTCTCAGGAAAATGCAATTTAGAACCACAGGGAGATACTTTTAGACACCGCTAGAATGAGAAACTCCATAGAGTCCCAAGAATTTGTTGAGAATACAGATGAGCTAGCGCTTTCCTAGATTACTTCTGGAAATTTCAAATATAAACCCACTGTTATAAGAAAAAACACAACTTGACAGTGATTGCATTGTCAGCTGTACACTTATCCTCTGACTTATCAATCCCCACTCATACACATTTACCCAAGAGGAATGAAATATTTCTCCTTGCAAATACTTACACATATGTGTCTCAGCGGCATCACTCCTGATAGCCACAAATTGGAAGTGATCCAGTTCTCCGTCCACAGGAGAAGAGATAAACAACATGTGGGGTACTCACAGATTGGAATATTATTCAATATGTAAATGGAAAGATATGTTCGTTTGTGCAAAACTTAGATTTATCTGAGGAATATAATCGTGATGGTTAATTTTATGTGCCAACATGGGTGGGCCACCGTGCCCAGTTAAATGCTGAATCATTATCCTGGATGTTTCTGTGTGGGTGTAGGTTGGATTATATTAACATCACTAAATGGGTCGCGAATCAGTGAATTTTATGCTAGTTCATTGGCTAGAGTTTGTAGTCCTTTCAAAGCTTTGCTGATGGTGCCATGTGGGGCAGTATTGTTGGGGAGAAAGTTACAAAAGTGGTCTCCTGAGAGAAGTCTAAAGAAAGACTCCCTCTTTCTCTGCCAGCATATTTAAGGCTATTCTGTTCTTCCATGCCCCATGTATTCTAGTGGTAGGACATAAATGAATGGCTACTCCTTGATGTACAGCCTCATTGAAATTGACAAACCATTGCTGATTTTAGTAGAAGTTTTTAATCCAGCCCACATTCTTGTCAATGGTAATCCACCAGAAATGTGATGACTGAAATCCAGCAACTATCTGATTCTTCCTCTTCTAATTCATTGGAGAAAGCCTAGCCTCGTGGGACTCCTGTTGCATCCATGTACACGTGGGGATAAACACAAAATCCCTATCATGCCGTCTGCTTTCTGTGGTGGATGTCACTCTCTTTATCAATTTCATGGGATGTCAAAGTGAATGGAATGGCCAACTGTAGCAATGCACAAATTCCAATCCAATTGGATGGTCACACGTTAAGTCGGCTCTTCTCCAAACAGTACCACTAAAATTCTGCCCATTGGAGGTACAAATTAGAATGGCAGTGGCTAGTTTAACCGGAGCACAAAGTTTGTGCAAACAGGTCAGCCCAGATTCCACACATTTGTTGAGTTGTTCCCCGAAACCTGCAAGAACGGATTCGTAATTCCTTGTCTGTCCTTATCAAGGAAGTTCGAAAGACTTTTGTTCTTCCCTCATTCGTGTATGAAGGAGCAATGACAAGATCTTGCGGGCTCATTTCCTCAGACAACTTTGACTGATCGAGTGCCGTCAGGCAACTCAATCATACAGGGTCTGTTTCCCATCCACAGGAAAATGAAACTGTTGGTCCCTGTGGCCTTCCTCAAGCACAAGTGTAACAGTTGCTTTTGTTAAGCTTCTGCACAAGGAATTTGAACCATTCCACCGAAACATTAATATCTCTATATTCAGTCTAGAGTTCAACGGTTTGTGTCAGGTCTTTGAGATCAACATTGCTTGGGATCATTAATGGGAGAAATTGAAGGTCTTCTTTGGCTTGTGGCTGGTGGAGTCATACTACTGATGAGGTCATCAACTTGTTTAAGGGACATTCAACCTACTGGGTTAGTTCTTGTCCCATTGGCTCCTAATCTATGTGTTCCACGTGCTGCCCTTGGGTCCTGCTCTGAAGGGAGTGTGATGTTGCTGGTTAGAAGCATGGGATTAGACTTTAAATACTGGCAAATATTCAGTAGAATAATCTGAGACAGTTGTAGTTTAGCTGTCAAATGATGCATGGGTTGGTTCCCCATCCCCAAATCTGAGTAGTCCACTGTGCCAAGTCCCAATTCGCTTGAGGTTTGATGTCTTCCTGAATGTAGAGATGGATGTTATCAATACAACCTATTTATCTGTCTGGGGAAACAACCTCTGCCTTTCTAAGCCCACATGATAAGACAGGACACACAACAGATTTCAGTTTGAGGGGTACAGCACTAGTTGGATTAATTAGTAAGTTAAATTGTTAGGATAGAGGCAATCTTCATTTTTGGAATTGTCCCATCTCTATTGGCTGCCTCCCCAAAACATAGTATTCTTCACATGCAGGGCCAGAATCAAAGTCTCCTTGTATACCCTGGCTAATGTTTTATAGTTAACTTTAATGGATCTACTTTTGTGTTATATACATCTCATTTTCCTCTTCCCTTACCATATAGAGTCTCTGTTACCGACCCATTGTCTTCAGTCAA
>JAQQST010000022.1:2698323-2718025 GCA_028646485.1 Cryptoprocta ferox | reverse complement strand
CCAACTTCTTCCCTGACAAGGCCCAACACCTCCCGCCCCACTATCATGTCATCCACCAACAACACCGATTCCTCTCAGGTCAGGCCTGAGTTCTTTTGCAGGATGGAACATTTTGGGCCCCGATCATCAGTCTGTGGCGCCTGCCACCACACAGTACTGTGTCCCTGCTGCCTCCTGTCAGTCGACTGTACACTTCCAGAGCGAAGGCCTGCACATGGTAGCCGGGCTCCCACACAGTGTCAGGACCATGACATGCTAGACATATGGCCCTGGCCTGGAACCGGAGCTGTGGCAGCTAGGAAAGAAGCTTCGGGGGTAAGCGAAATCACTTACCTCCCTCCGTAGTACCAGGAAGCTGAGCCCTGGGGACAAGGCTTCTCAACACCCCAATTCCTGGAGGGGCCCATAGGTCCAGGGGACACATGGGCAAGGACTCTGTACCTATGAAGCCATCGCCATTGCTGTCACTGTGGTGATGCTGCTGCAAAGGGCTTGTTACCGAACAGGCTGCGGATGACACTGAGTGGTCGGAAAGGAAATTCTAGCTTTATTGCATAAACAAGAAACCAAATGCCATTGACTGGGTGTGGGTTGGGGGTGGGAAGAAAAAGAAAGAAAAGGAAAAAACCCCACAATGGCTTCTTCAGAGCACTTCCAGACCAATGGGGCAGAGTAAAAGGAGAAAACGGATCCTGCCCTAGAGTCCTGGCGTCAGCTCAGTCTGGGGATCAGGAGAAAGCGGCCCTCCCTCGTGGATCCTGATGTGTCCTGCCTGCGCAGACGGGGCGCTGGCAGGAGGCAGAGGGCACGGCCGCCCTGGAGTCCGGTGCCTCTTCACCCTTAGGGGGCACTAGGGGCACAGTGCTGGCGGGATCTGCAAACACTCGACCCGCGCGTGTTCAGCCCTCCAGGTGGAAGCCGTCCCGGGAGGAGGGGCTGGGCCGCGGGGGGCGGCGTGTCACACCGGGTCACCAATCAACGGAAAGCGGCGGAGCTGCACCACTGGGTCCAGGTTCACTCGCAGGACTTGGCGCGCTCTGCGCCGCGCCGCCGCCAGGTTGCGCTCGCCCCACACGTTGTAGCCGACGCGGATGGTGGGGAAGGTGGTCAGCGTCGGGGTGGCCGCCCTCCAAATCTCCTCCAGCGTGCGGCCCGCGGAGCGAGGCCCGGCGGCCGCGGGCTGGGGGCTGTGGCTGCCCTCGGGGGCCGACAGCGACTGCTGTGAGGAGCGCAGCAGCGGCGGGTGTGGCGGCGGCGGCGGCGGCGGCGGCGGGGGAGGCAGGGACTTCCTCTGGCCGATGGAGGTCGCCCGGGTACCGCGGCGCCTCCTCCTGGCGGAGGGCGGCGGGGGATCCGGGACCTGGGCCCGGCAGGAGGAGTAGCCATAGACGTCCTTGCTGCGCAGGACATGCGGGGAGAGCTGGTGCCTGAGGCTGCAGAGGAAGCGCCAGAGCTCCGCGTCGGAGCTCGAGAACTCGGCGCAGCGGGGCAGGAAAAGCGTGAAGGCGTCGACCAGCGCCTTGGTGCTGTCAGCCCGTGGCAGCTGCGACCGCCAGTTCACCACTCGCTCCCCCTGTGCCTCCAGTTCGGCCCCGCCTCTGGTATGGAAGCCACCACCCAGGGCCGAGGGGCGCCCTTGCCACCGCCTACTCACGCTGCGCCGCATCTGAGGTCGCTCGGGATCGCCCGTGTTCACAGGTTCGTGCCACAAATCAGTTGTATCTGAAAGGTCGGCCCTCCCTCACGAGACCTCGCTATGAATGGAGAGATGGGAGTAGAAAGCCGAAGCCCTTTCTCACCAGAACCTGAGACACAGGGAGGCAGAAAGTTAAAATGCGGACCTCCCTCACCAGACCCTGCACTAAACAGAGAAGCTGGAGGTGAAAGTACTTGCCTCCTCACCAGACACAGTCAGTTGAGCTCTGAGGCTAATGGCTGACAACTCGCACCGCCTCTTCCGGGAGCCTAACGGTCATGGCGGCGCATGCGCAAAGGCAATATACTCGAAGCCACAGCTACTTGCTTGGTATCCTGACGGTGCGGCAGAGGCCTTTGAGGTGAAATCTGGACGCATGCGGCTTTGAGTGGGAGGGCATCCCAGCCACGCCCAGGCTGCGAGCCTGCCTGCAGGACCAATCATGGGGAAGGCAGTGGGCGGGGCACCAGCGACCACGCCCCTCAGGCCTGCAGGAATCCGAGAGGACCTCTTTGATCCTCAGATGCGGCCCTGGCGCCAACGTGCCGTGGCCCCAGGGCGGCTTCGCATCTCCCTCCTCTGCCCGCCCTGGGACTTCGGTTTGCACCGTGTCCATGCGAAGCGGACAGTCGCACGACGGGTAGGCCTCCCGTGTAACTTCGTAACGACTGTGTGTACGCACATTGCAGAAGTACAGCCGCGGTCTTTTCTGCACACACCCCCGTCGTTGTTGTCTTGCCCGTATGCGGCGTACCCACATACCGGATCCCCATAGGACCCTCGAGAGTGCAAGTCACGTGTGCCCCCGCTGTCCTTGGCCCCGGGGATCCATGTGTTCACACTGCTTAGAATGGTCTGCATACGCATTCCTACCCTGAGGGGACATTCACGTCATGACAGCAGTCTGGCAGGGCCCTGCCAGGGAAGGAAGCTGAGAAGGTCCTCGCAGCAAGAGGAGTGTGAGCTGGAGAGGACACCGCACATGGAGACTGCGTGTCATGTTCACCACGCTTGCCTTTTCTCTCTGCAGGCTGCACAACTGGACACTGCCAAGCACACCCACCCCCTCATGCTCTGCTGCCCATTCCACCTGTGTGCCGAGTGCACACGAAAGACACGTGCCTGCGCACCCTGGTCCATGTGAGCATGCCCTTGTCTGCAAGACAGCTCTCCCCGTCATCTCCTCGTGTTTGCAGGTCTTCCCACGGAGACCCTGTGTCCCTCCTCGGCTGTGTAAGTGTTCATCCTGGTCCCATTTCCTTTACCTCTCACAGGGTCAGCAGCTGCCATAGGCATGGGGACCTACTCAAAACACTGTCCGCCTGTGCCCCCCAAAGGGGTGAGGTCACGTGTCTTGGAAAACTATCCGCGGAGGGAGGGAACGAGGTAGTTGGCCACATTTGAGGGACACAACCCAAGGATTTCAAGAAGTCGTGTCACCACTGTTCGGAAGAAATAAACCCCTGAGGGTGAGGCAGTGATGGAGGCCGACCCTCGGCCCTGGGGGGGTGGCTTCCATGCCAGAGGCGGGGCGGAACTGGAGGCACGGGGGGAGAGAGTGGTGCACTGAGGGGGTCGCAGCTGCCGCGGGCTGACAGCGCCAAGGCGCTGGTCGACGCCTTCACGCTTTTCCTGCCCCGCTGCGCCGAGTTCTCGAGCTCCGACGCGGCGCTCTGGCGCGTCCTCTGCAGCCTAGAGCACCAGCTCTCCCTGCAGGTACTGCGCAGCAAGGACGTCGATGGCTCCTCCTCCTGCGGGGCCCTGGTCCCGGATACCCCGCCGCCCTCCACCAGGACTAGGTGCCATGGAGCCCAGGTGGGAACTGGGCGGCCCAGTTGGCCAGAGGAAGACTCCGCCGCCGCCCCTCCCACTCCGCCACAGCTGCAGCTCTGGACCCCACAGCACCTCCCGCCCCCGCTCGTCCCATCTCCGCCCCTCCCGCCCACGCTGCTGCCGCCGCCCCCGAGGACAGCCACGGCTCCGAGCCCGCGGCCGCCGGGCCTCGCTCCGCGGGCCGCACGCTGGAGGAGACCGGGAGGGCGGCCACCCCGACGCTGACCTCCCTCCCTGTCATCCGCGTCGGCCACCGCGTGTGGGGCGAGCGCACCCTGGCGGCGGCGCAGCGCCGAGCGCGCCAAGTCCTGGGAGTGAGCCTGGACCCAGTGGTGAGGCTCTGCCGCTTCCCCGTGCCCAGGCGTGACACGCGGCCCCCCGCGGCTCGGCCCCTCTACCCCTGGGCAGCCTCCGCCTGCAGGGATGAACACGGACGCGCGAGTGTTTGCAGATCAGGCCGGGACCGCGTGCCCCAGTGCAGTTCAACAGCGAGGAAGCCCCGGATGGTATTTCCCGAAGGGCGCCCCAGGGAGGCGGCTGCTCCGGGGCAAGCGTGCCCTCTGCCTCCTGCCAGCGCCCACTCTGCGCAGGCAGGACACAGCTGGATCCGCGAGGGAGGTCCCTTTCTCCTTAACCCCAGCCTGAGACGACGCCAGGACTCTAGGGCAGGATCTCATTTGTCCTTTTGGCCTCTGCCGCACTGGTCTGGAAGTCCTCCAAGGAAGTCATCATTTTTTGTTTCTTTTCTTTTTTCTTCCCCCCCCGCCCCCCACCCCGCACCCAAGCAATGGTATTTGGTTTCGTCCTTATGCAATAAAGATAGAATTTCCTTTCTGATCATTCACGGCATCCTCAACCTTTTCAGTACCAAGGTATCTGCAGCAGCATCCCCACAGAGACAGCAATGGCGATGGCTTCCTGGCTGCAGAGCCTGTGCGCATGCGTCCCCTGGGTCTGTGGGCCCTGCAGGAGTGTGGAGTGTTGAGAGCACTTCTCAGGGCTGCGCTGCCTGCGTGTTGCCGGGGAGGTGTGTGCTTTCACTTACCCCCCATGCTTCATTCCTAGCTGCCAAAGCTCGGTTCCATACCAGGGCCATACGTATAGCATATCATGGCCCTGACAGTGGATGGGAGCCCTCTACCTTCTGCAGGCCTTTGTCCTGGATGGGTGCAGTCTCGAGACAGGAGTCAGCGAGGATGCTGTACTTTGTGGTGGCACATGCCACAGACCGACGATCAGAGCCCAAAATGTCTCAAACTGGAAAAGAACTCAGGCCCGACTTGAGAGGAATTGGTTCTGCTGGTGGGTGACACAATAGTGGGGCTGGATATATGTGCCTTCTTCAGGGAGCTGGTTGGGGTGGAGGCAGGGAAAAAGAGGAGTCTATGGACGCAGAATTTGAGTAGAAAAAGCATGACGAGGAGGAGGAGTAGGTGATGGGGCAGGAAAAGAAACCTAACTGGGGGAGGGGAGAGGGGGAGGTCATGTTCAGGTCAGATTGAGGACAACCACTTGGTCCTCTTCAACAGCAGAATGTGGGATGCCCAGTTCCGGTCTCTCTCACCTTATTGTTTCAGGCAAGCAGGTGTGAATGCCAATCAGGTCAGAGCAGCCCCAAGTGTGTGCAGTAATGACTTAGCATACCCTGTCTACTCATCAGGACACAAGAATGAACTGGAGAGGGGGAAACCTCAGCATTCACCATTCCTTTGTGAATCTACAGTGGTCAACCAGAAATTTGGGACCAATTGGGCCATAATGCAGCCTTTGCAGAAGGCAAGGGGCCCTGGGGGAGGACAGGTGACTGCAGTGCCAGGGATGCGGGAGGTGAAAACCCGGCTCTCCCTCACCAGACCGGGCTAGGAATACTGAGGCGGGAGGTGTAAGTACAGCCCTCTCTCCCCAGACCTGTCTTTGAAGGGAGAGTCCAGAGGTGAAAGCATGGTGCTCCCTCCCCAAACTCCTCTAGAAATGGAGAGGCCAGAGGTGAAAGCCGCAGCCCTTTCTAATGGAACCTGGAGGTGAAAGCATGGCTTCCCCTTCCCAAACCCCTCTACAAATGGAGAGGCCGTAGGTGAAAGCTCAGCCCTCCTTACCAGACCTGGCTTTGAATGGAGTGATGGGAGGTGAAAGCCGAGGCCCTTTCTCTACACACCCTGATACACAGGGAGAAGGGAAGTGAAAACCCAGACCTCCCTTACCAGACCTGGTTCCGAAGGGAGAGGCTGGTGGTGAAAGCACTGTCCTCCCTCACCAGATGCAGTCAGTGGAGCCATGAGGCTAATCTTTCAGGAGAGGGAGGAGGAGACAGAGGACGACAAGGAGGAGGAGGAGGAAGAGGAAGAGAGGCAGCAGCAGCAGGAGGAGATGCAGCAGAAGAGGAGACACGTGAGGAGGGTGGAGCAGGGGGGAACTTGGCCCAGTAGCCAGTGGAGCAGCACCCCAGGAGCCGGTGATGCATCTGCCATAGTGCCGCCACCCTCACGGAGCTGGAGCCTGTTTTGGGCAGGACTTGGGTTCAAATGGAGAGTCAGGGCACTGGAGCCTGTGGATGGGAGGGGCATTGTGTACCCAGAGCTACCCCTGCATGTTTGAGCCAATAGGGGGCCTACAGGTTGCTCTCAAATATTCTTGCAAGAAAAAATGAAGCAATTATCACCAGGCTAGGACTAGTGGAGCACAAAGCACCCTTCACTCAGTGCAGACGTTGTCAGTAATCTATTGGCTGTGGAATTGTGGAAATGTAGAAGCCACACAGCTATCTCTAATACTCAGCGCCTCTGTAATTCTTTAAGTTGTTCCCTGCAAAGAGACAATTTTGCACACAGACTCCTCTCTTTTAATGTCAGCATGGCACCACCCTAAGCTAGGTAGGACGAAGACATGGACACTCTCCAGGTGGGTTACAAGGTGTCTCCACAAACACACCACCCAGCCACACACACACACGCTTCCTCTCCCAGGTATCTTCCTCTCTGCCTCATTCTCTTTCCTCTGTCTTCTTTTTTGTCCCTTTTACTCTCACTCTGTGTCTCTGTGATTCTGTGATAATTTTTCCCCTTCCCTTCTGACCCAAACTGGTCCCTCCATCTTTCTTTGTCTCTGCATGTTCCTCTCTTTCCACAGTAAAAGAGCAACTGGTTTCCTGTGGGCCGTGCAGTTCCTTCTGGACTCAAAATTCTGTCCCCAGGACATTAGGGGAACACACAGAGAAACACATGTATAAGTGGGAACCAGAGCACATCTGGACATCCCAGGTAGTGAGTGCCTGCACACATGCCTCACAAGTCAGTTATATATCGGCACTGTGATGAGTCAGTCCATTGCCCTGTAGTTTGCAGGCAGCCTCAGAAGTACTAGAACCCAAGCGAATCGCCAGTGGTGAGTGGGACTGATGATTGTACAGGAGCTGAGGCGGCTGTGAGCCTAGTGTTACCTGCTGTTTCTGCACATGCCATGTTCTAGTTGCTTGCTTTTTGCACAGGAAGGTTGGTATTGCTTGTGGCTCTCTTTCCTTATTCAAGGCTCCTTTATGCAAGGCAGATACTGAATCACCCTCAGTTATCAGCCATGATTGGTTACCAGCACAAAAGTGTGATGTGTGAGAGGTGAAAGCAATGTTGGGTTGTGGGTAGTCGTGAGGCCAGTGAGTGGGATGTCCGATGGAGAATGCATGAATGCCAAGATCCAACTTGAGTCTCTGGGAGTGTTAGAGGGGGCCTTTGGGTGCTTTCTTCTGAGACCTAGTATTTGGGCTGGCAATGGGTGCATTTATGTCCGTGTGCCTACATTGGCCTGTTTCTTTGTGTCTGAGTTAGTCTGTGTAATCAATTGGACAGAGAACAGAGAGACAGGGGGCTTTTAATCTGGTGCTTATGGGAGATTTTCAAGTACCAAAGTCCAGACAGTGCAATCCCTTCATTCCTGAGATCAGCATAGACTTCCCACCTTTCTGGATGAGAGGAAAGGCAGGTCGTTGCCTGTCACTGTTCCTCACATCTCAGAGGTGCCAGGGGCATGATGGCGTTGGACCATCCATGGACCATTGGGGGAGGACTTACCTACCCTGCAAGGCAGTGGGGCAAATTGGAGCAATGCCTCAGGTAGGATGGAGTAGTTCTAGCCCTGCCCTTACCTGCCTAAGTGATCATCACGGGGCATATTGCCCCATCCAGAGCATGTGTGTAGGTGAGCCTCCTCCTGGATAATGCTGCAAACACAGACCGCCTGGGCTGGGGTCTCATGCTGACCTGTTGCAGCACGGCCCCTGTGGCTCAATAGAAATGTAGGTGTTCAAAATAAAGGGCAGAGCTGATCTGATTGTCCCTTGAGTGTCCTTGCACTCTGACACACTGATTTGTTTCCAGGTTCCTGCCACAGGGTCTCATACTGTTTGTGGGAGGTTGACAGTCCCCATTTCTGTGGAGGGAGTGACTTGTGTATGTTAGGTTTGACAGGGTCAGGGCCTGGTATCCCCTGTCCCCCACTCTCGAAATCCACCACTGAGGGAAGCTTCAGGACTGCCTATTGGAAGGATTCTCTCCCTTTCTGGGAATATGTTTGCATTTCTCTCTTTCAGATGATGTCCCCCTTCAGAGCCACTCCATCTCCTCAGCCTGTCCCTGACCACCTGTGTTGCTACACACTTCTGCCTCCTGAAGCTGTGGTGGACTGTCTCAGTATATCACCACCATCTGGAGAATTTCTGAACCCCAATCCTGACATGGCCCTTGATGTCTAAAGAAACTCTTCTAATTCATGAAAACACCATGTTGGACAGTGAGGCTGTGCCACAAACTTAGGGAATCCTTGACCCTTCTGGTCCCAGGAAGAGGAGTGGGAATGCTACATTCCACCAAAGGGATAAGGGGTGCAGAAGTTTGGTCCCCAGATAGGGCATGTAGCTCAGAGCTACATTACCTGCCTTGGCTCTGTGTGGTGTGTGTCTAGCTGCTGCTGTCAGATGTAGATATGGACGGAGGCCACCTGACCATTTCCATCTCATGGAGGGAATCCGCGTCCCTGCGATCACTGCCTCACCTTCAGGGGATTATTTCTTCCCAAGAGTGGTGACACGACTTCTTGAAATCCTTGGGTTTTGTCCCTCAAATGTGGCCAACTACCTCGTTCCCTCCCTCCCCGGATAGTTTTCCAAGACATGTGACCTCACTCCTTTAGGGGGCACAGGCAGACAGTGTTTTGAATAGGTCCCCATGCCTATGGCAGCCTGCTGCCCCTGAGATGTAAAGGAAATGGGACCAGGATGAACACTTACACAGCCAAGGAGGGATACAGGATCTCCCTGGGAAGACCTCCAAACACGAGGAGATGAAGAGGAGAGCTGTCTTCCAAACAAGCCCATGCTCTAGATGGGCCAGGGTGCACAGGCATGTGTCTTTCCTGTGCACTTGGCACACAGGAGGACGCTCTAGAGGCCCTTCATATAGAGCTGCCGCCACTGAATACACAAGCCAGCTGGGAGGGCACTGGGCTCACACTCCAAATATCCCAGCGGCGACAGCATTTCCTGGAACAGAGATGTGCCCTTATCCAGGGCATCCCGGCTTCTGGACCAAGTCTGTGTCCTTCATCCTAGTCCTGGAGGGATCTCAGGGGGGATTGGCTAGAGCAAGAGGAAGGTACGGGAAGTGACATTTCGAGGAGCACAAGGCCTAGAGTGCAGATCAAGCCCTCTCCTGAGGACAGGCACATGCAAACCTGGTGTCATCTAGTGGTCCTGGCTCCTGGGTGAGTGTTTGGGAGGGGAGGGACAGGGAGCAGAGGGTGGTATTATGTCACATGTGGAACTTAAACACGACTGGGGGCTGGGGTAGTGGGGCTCCAGGTCAGATGGACGACTAGCACCAGGACATGACCACACAGAACAGCCTGGGATGCCCTGTTCCGTGTCCCCCTCAGCTCTCTGGTGCAGGAAAGGGGGTGAGAATGCCCGCCTGGTCAGCCCAAGCCACAGTGTGTCCTCTGTGTACACAGGTGTACTATCTAGTCATCAGCACACAGGAATGAGCCTGGGATGTGGTGTACTGGCATATACAGTCATCTATGTGTGCCTAACAGAGCAGTGCAGAACCCTGGGACCCTTTGGGCCTTGAGCAGCCTACGCAGAGGCTGGGGACCCTGGGGGAGCACAGGTGACAGTAGTGCCGGGCTGCTGTCCTAAAGTGGTCTCTGGTTCTAGCTCTTTCATGCCCAGCACTCGAAGGCTCCTTGACATCCAGCAGTTGGTGAACCACCCTCAGATGTCGGCCATGATTAGTAAGCAAGATGAGGACATGCTTCACTACCTGACAGATTTGAAGTTCTGGCCAGGGAGATGGAGGCAGCATGCATGGGTGCGGTGCTGGCTGGGCCATGATTGGAGATGAGATGTGTTCCTGAAATGAGGAGGGGTGAGGTCTCCCGGGTCCAGATTTCACATTTCTAACCCACTAAACCACAGCAGGTGGAGGAACACAAGTTTCCCAGGGATTGCTGGGAGATGCTGCTGTTCTTTGACAAGAACACCTACTTCGAGAATGAAGTCATTGCTAAGGAGTATAACCTTCCTCTTGCTGGTCAGTGGCCACTGCATGTGAGGGCGGCAGCTAGGTGAGGGTGACCTTGAATCCTTCTTCAACACATTCTCCCATACACATCTTCCTCTAGGATACAGGGCATCTCATTCCAGTCTCATCCAGTTGTACCCAAATTACCAACGAGGGACTTACAGATACAGGCATGACATGAGCAGCCTTATTAACTTCTTCAACTTGTTGTGTGACCACCGCTTTGCCGGCTCTTACAGGATTGCTGTGGTAGTATTCTGTGACATGCAAGGGAGATTATTTTGGTGTGTTCCCTAGCTTCCTGGGATATGGACTTGAGCCCTGGTCTGTTTCCCCTGCCAGATAATCATAGAGGACCTGTGGCCCAATCCCCTGCATTATTTCAACAGGAAGAAGGACACCAGGACAGGGATCTGAGAGGGAGAAAGGTGAGGAGCCCTGGGGGTGGGCGCTGAAATGTTTCCCAAGGGGTCCATGGAACAATTGCTTTCCTCATGGATAAAACAGAGGCTCACGGAAAGTCCGGGATAGCGCTGCCAAGTCAAAAGGGCATCAGCTTGAGTCAGGAAGTGTGAAGAAGTGAGGTGTCAAAGAGGTTTTTCTGTTTCATGGAGGCTGAAGGCAGGTGGTCTGGCCAGGCTGTATGAATGAGCAAACCGTAACATCCAATGCTGGCTGCTAAACCTGTAAGAAGCGTCTTTCCGTGACTGTCAACCCCACCCTCAAAGCTCCTACCACTGTTCTACATTTTAGCTGGCCTCTTGAGTCACTATCACCCTTGCCATGGCTTACCACACCATCCCGTCACATTTCTGATTTGAAACACTCCAGCAACCATACATTTGGCCCAGGGAAGACACTCACCTATCGTGTGTGTGTGTCTGTGTGTATGTGTCTGTGTCCATGTCCAGGGAACCGCCAGGTCTCGAGTAGACTATGAAGGTGCAGCATACTTCAACAACATCAGTGGGAAACCTTCAGATGTGCACCAGTGGTCAGCAGAATTTTACTGGACAGGAAATAAGCACAAGGGTGGTGGCTAAATGTGGGGCAGAGTGAAGCCCCATCCTTGTGAACAACTATTTAATTGTAGGTAAACACCTTGAAGTGCTTCTGTGTGTTTTATGCTTGTGTAATATTTTTTGTGTAACCGTTTGGGATGTGTCCCTGAATATATCCAATGGTCTGATAGTTTTTGGGTTCTGTGCCTGCACACTGGAATTACATGGAATGGTTGGATCTATGACCTTGTACCTAGGAAAGGTTCACATGTGGTGTCAGCATGTGAGGATGCTAAGGTCTAACGAAACAGGAGGGGATTGGGGGAGGAGAAGGACAAAAGTGGGGACAAAGGGAAGTTTCTTCAGGCTATCCTGTTTCTTGAGAAAGGAGTAAGTTCAAGGATAGGGACAGGCCCCGCACAGGAACAGGGATGCCCAAACTCAGGGTTCAGAAACGACCATGATGGTGCTCCCATATGCTCCCTGTAGGATATCATCAGACACAGTCACTGAACACGCTGCAGAAGGAGGGAGTTTTCAGTGTTCCCTACCCTGTTATCTGCACACATCTACATAGGCAGAGGCTCTTGCAGAGAATATCAGTGACTAGGACCACCAGCCATACGTGAGGGAGAGTGTGCAGTCTGGGTGAAGGGAGTGCAGGGGTGGGAACCGACGTAGATTGGGTTGGTAAATCTGGGGAAAAAGTCCATTACACCCTCAGGCATACCCACTCCCACACTCACCCCTTCCATTCCTCCCCTCCTTAAAGCTGCCCCCTCCCCACACACTCCTTCAGTCAGTCTCAGGTACATCCACTAGTTCACACACACATATACACACACACACTTCCTCTCCTGTTATCTTCAACTCGGCCTGCCTCCCTTTCCTCCTCTTCCATCTGTGTCCCTTCTTGTTTCTCTCTTCTCTCTGTGTCTCTCTGATCATTTTCTTTCCCCTACTCTTTCCTCCCTACGCTTCCATATCTGTTTCACTCTCCCTGTGCCCCTTAATTGCCAGGTAGGAGTGCAGTGGTATCCTGTGGGCCATGCACTTCCTTCTGGATACAAAAGGCTGCTGAAGACCGAGTGCTTCACGCGAACACACAAAGAAACACATGCAGCACAACAGAGCTCAATCAGACATCACCAGCAGTGACAGCCTACAGGCAGCACCCATAGGCCTGTTATACATGGGAACTGTGAAGGGTCACCCCTTGCCCTTTGCCCTGTAGGGTGAAGACAGCATGGTATGTACTGTATCCCAAGGGATTTCAAAGTGTTGAGTGGGTCCTAGGAATGTACAGGAGCTCAGGAGGCTCAGATCCTAGGAGTACTTGCTGTTTCAGCGCATGCTATGTTCCAGTTCCTTGCTCTTAGCACAGGAAGGTTGGTATTGTTAGTGATCCACTTTCCATATCCTCTGAAACCTAGATTCCTTGGGGTGGGTGGGTGCTCAATGAGTCAAATGTCTACCTTTCATTCAAGTCATGATATCACAGTTTGTGAGTTCAAGCTCCATGTCAGCTCTGTGCTGACAACTCAAGGCCTGGAAATGGCCTCAGATTCTGTTTCTCCCTCTCTTGGCTCCTGCCCTGCTCAAATATCTTTCTCTCTCTCTCAATGATAAGCACTACCAAAATGTTAAATGAAGTCAAGGCTCCTTGACCCAATGCAGATAGAGAATCTCCTCCAGTAATTAGCCACGACCAGTTTCTAGGACAATGACGTGCTCAACTACATGATTAATGTGGAAGTTTAGACATGGGAGGTTGGCTGGTCAATGAGGAATTCATGCACAGGAGATAAGGAGAAGTGAGGCAATAAAACATGGGGCAGCGTGAGGTTCCAAGACATCAGGACAAATGATATGTGATAGATACATATGAAGTGCTTGTGTATGATTTTTCCTTGTGTGCTATTGTTGCTTGTGTGAGGTTGGGGGTGAATCCCGAATACAGTCAACTGGGTATAGGAGTTTGAGTTCTGTGCAATCCCCCGAAGAATTGTTCAGGTTCAACCCTGCACCATCCACCACCCAAACACACAAATAGCCTCTTACCAGGCAAGCTAAGGACATACTCGATTACAATGAGTCCATTTCAGAGGTAGGAGTTCTTGCCAAAGAATAGCAGGATCCTGCCAAAATCTGTTGGAGACCTGTATTCCTCCAAATGCCTGGGTACCATGGGGGATAATGGTGAAATCTCAGCCCAGGTGACCTGCTCCCTCCTGATTTCTTGAATACATAACTTCAAACAACTCTCATCCCCACCAAACCACTGACAAATACTCGGTCTCCAGTCACAGAGGATGGGAGGAGAAGTGGAGGGGAAGACCAATGAGGAGAGAGGGAGAGCCATGGGGAGGTTTGAGGGAGAGAGAGAGAGAGAGAGATGCGGAAGAGAGGAAGAGACCAAGGGAGGAAACGTGCGAGGGGGCCAGAGATCAAAGAAGACCATGGGGACAGAGGGAGGCAGTGATGGAGAGGAGAAGAGGAAGACAAGGAGAGATGGAAGGAAAGTGGGAGGGAGGGCCAAGGGGAAGACATGGGGAGGTGGAGTGTTCAAGAGGGAAGGAGGAAGGGCAGGTAGTGCAGAAGACAGAGAGAGAGGTGGACTGACAGTAATGGAGGGGGAATAACAGATGTGCAATGTCAACACAGAAGAGTGCTGTACAGGGCACAGCATACATCATGAAAGCCAACATTTCCTGGCTGGATTTCAAGGGCAGGCCCGAAAGACTCCCTGAATCTGAAGACCATCTTATTGAGGTCCTTCACAATGAGGAAGAGAGGCAGAGATGGTAACAAAGGAAGTGACCAGATCCTACTGGTCTGCAGGAAGCCTGGAACTTCCCACCACCATACAGGAAACAGGACTGCCAGAAACAGACCTGAGGGGAGGGCGCAGCAGGAAGTGTATCAAGGAATCAGGTAATCAAGCTTGGCCAATTCCAGGAAAATCCTGAAGCTGTACAGCCCTGAAGCTCAATACGTTCCCAGGTGAATCAACCATATTCAGGCAGATGACCAGGAAATGTGCTCAACTTTGTCGGCCCATGGCCCCTGGCAAGACCAAGTGACTCAGGATACAGAAAGGATCCACAGTGAGCAGAAGAGCCAACATCTCCTTCGTATCCCAGAAGGCAGGAACATGACCGGTCAGTAATTTGAAAGGAACCTATGGAAGTAGAAAGGTTATATTCCATCACAATGATGGAGGGAAAGCTTACCCGATGGGAGATAATGGGCGGGAACACGATCCCAGACCCTAGGCAAAGGGGAGATCCTCAAGCTGAAGTGAAAGATGCTGACTCAAACTCCTCTTTGCAAAAAAAGGCAACTCCATCATTAGGAGGGCTGAATACTTGTAAGCAGGTAGCTGCTTTCTTATGTCTGGACTGCCCGTATTCTATGAAAGGCTAAACCATGTTACTAGCCATATGGTTATGTCACACAGTGCAGCCACCTGATTCCAACTCATTCATTAGCTCAGGTTTGCCTGTTGTAAAAATACACGCGAGCAGGCTCCTTTTGCACCTCTCCAACTAGCACATATGAGGGAATCATGGTGTCCCTGAGACTACCATGTTTATGTAAGAGTTAGATGGGCTAACCCTTAAGAAGGTGACTTGAGCTTCAGTGCAGAACAGCACTGGTCTCTTTGAAAGAAGTTGAACCGACAGAAGCACTGTGGATATGACCTGTGCTTGATGGATTGTTGAACAGGCCAAACGACTTAAAGGCATGCAGCCAAGCAAAATCAAGTATTCGTTCCCAGGGAAGGTGCAGGGGGGAGGAGTGGGGTGCTGCTTGTGAAGATGTAGCATGCTGGGAGAATGACTTTTGGAGCTCTAATGTGCTTGGCATTGCATAGGAAATGCTACACTGGGGTGTAGGATTCTGATTAGGCAAGTGCTCTCCCTGCAAACAAAGAAAGATGGCTGTAACATGTACATGTGATGGGGACAGGAATGGTCTCTTGGCTGTGTGGGAAAGCTACACATCCCTGGTGTCCCTTGACATCCTCAGATACACACGACTCCTTGTTTACCAAGAAGAGGTCATTCCAAAAGTGTCAGTGGTGTAAGAATGATTCCTTAAGACATCAATCAGAACCAGCATGGCTGTGTGGCTCAGTCGGTTAAATGTCCTACCTCAGCTCAGGTCATGATCTCACGATCTGTGGGATTGAGCCCTGCATCAGGCTCTGTGCCGATAGCTATAGCAAAGCCTGGAGTCTGTCTTCACGTTCTGTGTCTCCCTCTCTCTCCGATCCACCCCTGCTCATAGTGTCACTTTCTCTCTTTCAAAATTAAATAAAACCAAAAAATAAAATTAAAAAAAATATTAAAAAAGACTTGCATCAGAAACCAAAGGAGGGAGGGATGAGGAATTAGGGTCTGAAACACCCATGAAGCACATGGGTATTAAGGAGACAATGGCAGATGTACTTCTGTCCCTACCACTAATACAGCACATGGCAAAGGAGTTAATGGGAAGAAATCAACAGAATGTTTTCAAAATTTAGGAAAGTGTATGCTGTGTGCAACAAAGAGAACTGTGGGCCCCATGGTGACAAACAGGTGGAATGCAGGAGGAAAGCAAGATGCATGACTCAATGCCCCCCCACACCAGCCAGCTGAGGTCCAAGTCCCCAGTGTTCTCACTGTATATGCCTGGTTGTTCCCCTGCTCATGATTCAGGCAGTGACAGACTTCAGGCCCCCAAAATACATAGGGAAATCAGAAAAGCTCATCCCCGTTATGGGGGGCAGCAATTTGATGCCCTAATGGACAAAAGGGTCCAATTCTGGAGCTGTCATAATCCACAATGTCCTTACACTAAAGTCAGGTCAGGACAAAGCAGCGCCAGGCAGAATGCACAGGTGTACAGGGAAGAAGGCAACACGGACAACACAGGGAGAGCTGCGTCCACTGAAGCCCTTAGGCAGCGCCAGCAGAAGACAAGGTCACATCTGGGCCCCACAGGGAGAGAGAGGAGCAGACACAGACAGGGATCCTCCTGTACATGGGGCACAACACGTTGACATCGAGAGGTCTGGAACAGACACGCATGGCCTAGAGATTTAGAGGCCAGAATGCTCCTAACTTGCCTAGGGCATCCTCTCTTCCGGGACAGGAATCTGGAGCCCACAGTCTCAGTGGTATGGTCAAAGATGCTGTTAGGGCGCACATATAGGCCCGCAGGCAAATTGGAATTTCCTATCGGAATCCCCGGAAACCCCTACAGACTCTTCAGGACACGGGTTGTGTCCTGCACTGAGGGATAAAGCCCAGGTGTTATACTCCCTGGCACAGGGACATGCCTGGCCTCTCCCCAAGGTCATCCGACAGAAAGGTCCACACATGAGGGCTTTGCTCCCTGAGCCTGTGAATATTCCACAACCAAAACCATCCCCTGCCTTCCCTTTGGGCCAGGCCAGCACAAAACCTGGATCTGGTAAATAACACAAACTGTAGGAGACAAGGACAGGTGAGTGACCCTATGACCACCTCTTCCCCAAACATTACATCCTCAGCAAGACATGCCTGATGATGGCCTGTGTAGAGGAAGGTCCTGCCATCCCCTCAAATGGTCCTGGCTGTGGCGCCTGAGGCAATGCTCCCACAGCGGACATCCTTAGGCCATCCTTTCTCTCACAAGCATAACCAATGTCAGGTGCCAGCATGTGGGAGCCTCTCCAGGGGGGGCGATGGTTTCCCGCTCCATTGGCTGAGAAGAGGTCCTTCCCCAGTGGCTGTGGAAACAGTAGTGAGAGAGAGGAGAGCCTCTGCCCTGGAAAGTCCAGGCTGGTGCATGCAGATCCTCACCTCCCCATCCTGACACCCGGCAGACCATGATCACAGCAGTATGATGGGGACAAAACCTCCCCGTTTTGCTGCTAAAACCTCCATAATGTCACTGGATTGACACTTCCATCATGGCCACACAAGTCCGTGTGAAGATGTATAGGGGCCGTGATGATAGCTAGCAGATAACATGTCAAAGAGCTGGGCAGACATGTACGTGGGAACAGTCACAGGATTGGAACCTAGCATTCCTCCTTTCTTTCTCCTCCACCCCCTCGGTGTCCTCCTCCTCTTCCCCCGCACAAACTCCATCCTCCACCTCTTCTTCCTCTTGGTCCGCCTATCCTCCTTCAGCTCCATTTTCTTCCTCTACTTCTCCCGCAGCTCCTCCTCCTCTTCTTGCTTCTTCTGTTGAAACTCTGAATCCCCAGGCCCCACTGTATCCAGTGGCCCAGTCCCTGGCACAACTGACCTCCACTGCCTTCCCAGAAATAGATCCGGGCAACCCCTCTTCTGTCCCTGTGAGACATGGGGGTGGGGAACGTGATAGGAACTCAAGGACCCACACCCAGGGACCACCAAGGAACGATTATGTTAATGCCCTGTATTATGTGCATCACTTACAACTTCGGGTTCAAAGGGCTGTGCTCAAACGGAGATGACAGGGGTCCGCAGCCCTACCAGTCCTGTCTCTGCAGGGATGACCAGGACAATGCTCACGTACACTGATGTCTGACTGAACCACAAAGCTTTTCGATGACCCACTAGGCAGTTAATGGCAGGGCTCGGCTTCCTGCATGCCACCTGATGCATCCTTTCAATTCTCCCCATGTGCTTGCTGGGCAGATCAGACCAGCTCCTCCAATGGGGACATTCTATCCCTTGCATAGACCATGATCCCGGCACTGATGACACATGACTTGTGGTACGGGGCATGGACAGCCTTTCCTCTCATCTTAAAAAATTCTGAGTCCTTCCCAAAAGCCTTGTGTAGGGGGAAAGGGTTGTGGGCAAGGCAGGTAGGCTGGTAGCCAGAAAGAGGCTACACCACCCACTGAGAACCCAACATGTCACTGGAATTTCAAGTCCATCATGGCCACACAAGTCCTAGTGACAGGCATGTAGGGGCACTGATGAAGGCTTGCAGCTAATGAGTCAAGGAGCTGGGCAGACATGTATGTGGGGACAGCCAGAGGACTGGTATCTTGCATTCCCCCTAGCCCCAAGGCACTCTGCAACCCATGAAGTGGACGGGAGTGGTTATTGGGCTTCAGTCTCCATTAAACCCACAGGGAGTGTGCCAGGTGCTCCCTACTGTCAAAGGGGGCAGGGTGGGTGGAGTACTGACAGGATTCTGAATTCAATGTCCAAAGCCTACTCTGTCAAAAGTCAACTGCTGTGGCACTATAATGGGAACCCAGCTCCCCATGCAACTTGGGGCCAGACCTCCAGGTAGCCCCAAGAGAGGTCAGTTTCCTCGGCACTGTGGCTGTGAGGCTTATGATGGCAACAACTCAATGCACAGAATAGAGGTGCTCTGGGGTACACTTTCAAATGTCCAGAGCACAGCTGCAGAAGCACTGCCAAGGTTGTGCTCAGGGGAGAGGGGTCTTTGGCAAGGAACTGTCCCTTAGAGAGCAGTAATCAAGGTGCTCGCCTGTCCATCCGCACAGCTACTCCTGCCCTCTGCCCGGGTGCCGAAACCCTGGAGAGGGCACATCACCTGCGGTCTGTATCCCAAGTTGCCCCACTTTCCCTGGTCCTGCAGCTCCGAAAACATGGGGAGAGCCCCGAGGAGGAGCTGAATCCTGCCATCAGCAGAGAACCTCGCCAGACTGCTCCCTCTGGAAAAATATCTATGACTATAAGATAGGACTTATCCTGATGGTTTAGGAAACTTAGCTCCTCTGTGCACAAGCTCTGGGCACAACTTTTTAGCCTCTCGATACTTCCTATGTCAAGGGGCACCAGGGGGGGAAGTCGGGAACACACAAACTACACACACACACACACACACACACACACACACACACACGCGTGGTACACAAGGCCATGACTTCCACCTCTCACCCATCCTCCACTGACCTTGGCAATTTTTGCCTTTTGCGCCCAGAGGGGAGCTCCCTATCTAAGCAAGGAATGCCTCCACCCCAGCCATTGCCATGAGCAACTCAGAAGCGAAGTCACTGCACTCTCTATACTCTGGCATGTGACTCTCCCATAAGCAGCACATATTGCGCCCTGCATTACACTATTCATGCACAACTCCCCCACACACTAATTCATAGCAGCTCAGATGGTCCCACTCAGGCCATCTCCTCTTTTTCCCTTCCTGTGTCCCCAATAAAAGTCACACACTAACACAGAAGGATTCTTTGCTTCCTTGAGTTCTCATTCATTGTCATTTCAGAAATGTAGTGGATATACTTGGTTTCATAAACGTGGTGGATAAACTTGGAGTCTGACAGATGTGATCCTTTTCCCATATGTGATTAGCTGAAACTTCCTGGATATGTTCTAGATGGGAAAACATTGAAATTCTGTGGTGTTCACATCCCCACAGATGGAGAGTCACTGTCACATGGGAGCACGTGTACACATGGGTAATTGCACACTTGGGCACACACACACAAACACACACACAGGCAATCAACAGAGGGCTGCAATATATGAAAAGTAAAAATTCCACTTATATCCAAGCTGGTGTCAGAAGTGTGCATCACCCTTTAGGGATCCCTCTCCATTTCCTCAGTCAGGGCCTCCATTCCAGCCGCCACATAGCCTTGGACCATT